>PVJC01029107.1:0-22179 GCA_004026665.1 Murina feae | reverse complement strand
CGAACTTCTCAGCCATGCCTGGACCTTATCTCTTCCTCATGATGACAACCAAAGCATCTACATTGTTTGCTTTGAAAGGAGCCAATCCATTTTGCCAACCAGACTACTTCTTTTGCATGTTAAAAATCAACCAATCCCAATTAGCCTCACCTAACCAGAATCCTGTATTTACATAAAGAGATCCAGATTAAGGATCACACAAGCCTTTATAAACCTTGCCTTTTTTTGTTCTCTTAAGAACATACTTTTGGCTGCTACCTGAATCTGTGTTTCCTGGTTGCAAGCTCTGACATTCAAATAAATGCTTTCTATGTTTCTTTTCATTTAAACCTTTTTCCCCCAAAGGATTTTATTTTATTTAAATTTATTTTTATTGTCGAAAGTATTACAGTTGTCCCCCTTTTCCCACAATTGGTCCCCTTCTCCCCACTCTAATCGCCACCCCACTAATTGTTTGTGTCCACGGGTTTTGCATATATGCATATAAGGTCTTTGGTTGATCTCTTTCCTCCCTCATCCCTTTCCCCTCTGAGGAGCCTCAATCTGTAGCATTCTTCCATGTTTCTGGATCTTTTTGCTTTGTCAGTTTATTTTGTTTATTAGATATGAAGTTATACTACAGTGCCACTGTAATCAAATCAGCCTTGAACTGGCATAATAACCAGCACATAGATCAATGGAACAGAACAGAGAACCCAGAAATTGATCCAAGCCTTTCCATTCAATTTATATTCGACAAAGGAAGCAGAGCATATACTGGAGTAAAGATAGTCTCTTCAATAAATGGTTTTGGAAAAATCGAACAAGTGCATGAAAAAAAAACTGACACTAGACCACCAACTTATAATACACAGAAGAATAAACTCTAAAAGGATAAAAGACTTAAATGTAAGTTGTGAAACCATTGAAATCTGAAAACACAGGCAGCAAAATTTCAGACATCTCTCATAGCAATGTTTGCCTACACATCTAAGGCAAGGGAAATTAAGGCGAAAATAAACAAATGGGACCACACATCAAAATAATAAGATTATGCATAGCAAAAGAAGCCATCAACAAAATGAAAAGGGAGTTTTCAAAATATATAAGAAACTCACACAGCCTAATAAAAGGAAGACAAACAATCCAATTTAAAAATGGGCAAAGGAGCCCTGACTGGTCTGGCTCAGTGGATAGAGCTTCGGCCTGCGGACTTAAGGGTCCCAGGTTCGATTCCAGTCAAGGGCATGTACCTTGGTTGCGGGCACATCCCCAGTAGGGAGTGTGAGGGAGGCAGCTGTTCAATGTTTCACTCTCATCAATGTTTCTAACTCTCTATCCCCCTCCCTTCCTTTCTATAAAAAATCAATAAAATACATTAAAAAAATAAAAATGGGCAAAAGATCTAAATAGACACTTCTCCATAGTGGACATATAGAAGGCCAAGAGGCATATGAAAAAATGCTCAAAGTCTCTAATCATCAGAGAGATGAAAATTAAAACAATAGTGTGGTATCACTCACACCTGTCAGAATGGCTACCATCAAGAAATCAACAAATGACAAGTGCTGTTGAGGATGTGGAAAAACTAGTATACTGATGGTGGAAATGCACACTGGTGCAGTCCCTATAGAAAACAGTATGAAGTTTCCTCAAAATTTAAAAATGGAAATGTTATTTGACCCAGTGATTCCACTTCTAGGAATATATCCTAAGCAATCCAAAACACTAATCTGAAAGAGTCTATGCACCACTGTGTTCATAGCAGTGCTATTTATAGTTGATAAGATCTGAAAATAGTCCAAGTACCCATCAGCAGATGAATGGATAAAAAACAAAACAACACACACACACACACACACACACAAAAAAAAAAAACACTGTGGTACATTTATACCATAGAATAATAACTACATATATATAAAAAGCTGCTGGAAACTGATTATTTTGATGCTGGAAACTGATTGTTTTTAACCTACCTTGGTTGCTCTGAAAGGTCAGAGCTATGCACCCATTGTTTAAGTTGAAACATTGTTGATTACAGCAAATCCCCACCTGTTGATTACATGTAAAATTCTTCCTTGGAATTTCCTGCCTAAGGATATGGTTGTTTTCTCAGAGACTCAATAAAAGGCTGGTGAGACCCAGGCATCAGTGGGCAATCTACCCTGGTAGAGGAAAGATGCCACGCCTGGTCCCTCAGTTTCCAAATTGACTCTCTTCTAGTCTCTCTCTCTTCATTTTGTGTGCAGCCTCCTTCAGAACTCGAACCCTGAACAGGAACCCTGAACCACGCTGGACGTGTAAGGGGCTCCAACAAAAAGCCAGCAACTAGAATTCCATAACAACTGGAATAAGCGGGCGCTATGATGCCCACTATGGCCAGCAAACCAGCCCACAAGGGGCAGGGTCGGCCAGCCAACCTCCTGAAGCCACTCTCCCCCGAGCTGGCTCTGACCACATTGGGCACCCACCACTCTGATTGGCCTGTAGCCCCTCCCCTCAGCTAGCCCTACCCCTGATTTTCCCCCTACCTTGGTCAGAGTCAGAGCTGACTGGCCATCCACCTGTGGATGGTCCCTCCCCCCAAGATGACCCAGCCTTGATCAGGCCCTGATCAGGGCTAGGCTGGTAGGCCAACCTCCCACCGTCTCCTCCTCCTGACAGGCCTGGCCCCGATCCACCCTATATTGGGGCTGGGCTGGCCAGACCACACTTGTGCACAAATTCGTGCACTGGGCCTCTAGTGCAGCTATAAAAAAAAAAAGGATCTCTTGCCTTTGAGGCAGCATGGAGGTATCTGGAGAGTATTATGCTAAGTGAAATAAGCAGTCAGAGAAAGATAAGTAACACATGATCTCTCTTAAATGTGGAATGTAAGCCTTTTTCTTGGTATATACTTAAAGTTGAAATTAATGTCCTTTTATATTCTCCATCCTAAACTATGCCTAGCCTCATTGTTGAATAAAGTCATTGAATTAAAAAAAAAATAACATTAAAGGACAACATGAAGATATAACACATAATGTCCAAACTTCTAATATAATTTTTATTTCATTATAAAAATAAACATATCCAAAATGGTATCAGTCATGCTAAAAACTTATGATACCAAATCTAGATTTAACACCTGATTTAATTTCAGTTTCCACCTCTCCCAGAGATATAATCATAATCAACCCATCTGAAATTTTCTGGTTAAACACCAGTAAGGTAATCTGTCTCACAGTTCTTCTTCTCCCAAAGAAAGAAGAGGAAATCTCCATGATAAAATAGTGCCATTCTCTTCACCGAAAGGAAGAAGTCCTGATCTAAAAATAACGTTTCTTGTCTTTTGTTAATATCTTTTTTGCCCCATCCTTCTTCCTGTAAAAATTTTCCATTTTGTTCAGCCCTTAAAATCCCCTTGTAGTTGCTAGATGGGAAGCTGCCTAATCCATGAAACACTTAGTAAAGCTAATTAAAACTTCCAATTTACTAGATGGAATTTTATTTGTAATACCATTTGTGCTGAGCCAGCTCAGCCAAAGGTTCCACAAGCCTGAGGGAGGGCAGTGAAGGATGGAGAAATGAGACAAAGAGAATAAGCTGGGTCTAGGTGGATCTCCTATGCCTGGCTGAGGCCACAGAGAGAGACCCAGAGGCAAGCTGAGCCTTTATTTTATAGCCAGAGGTAAACAAGGTAGTGGTTACCATAGTTACAATGTTCTTGTGAGTTTCACTTGTTTTGGCAGCACTTATTACATTTTCCTCAGCCCATTAGCTATCCAGATAGGATCTAAGGAGGGTCATAAGGTCAAACCTAATTATGCTAAGAGGGCTGTGCCCTCTAAGCTGGGACTTGTTTGTGGCTTTGCCAACAGGTCAATCCCAGGCTTAACCCTATAGCCGTACCCTACACCATTAAGCTCCCAGGTATAAAGTGTAAAAAGTGAAATATTTGATTAGACTTAAAATATGAAACCAAAGTTTCAACAAAGGAAAGCTCAAAACCCATCTTTCCCAATTCGTATACTGAAACTCTATGAAGACTTGGAAGAAATCTCTCAGCAAGCTGCTAATTTTGGCATTTTGCATTTACCATATCTGAAGATTCATACACCTACCTACCTACTGTCTCTCCTCTGAAAGTGACATTTCAGACAGTGACAATTCCAATACCCTTGTTAAAACAAGTTTATTTGAGATTAATTTTTTTGTCTTACTCAGTATTTCAGTTTTAAGGCAGTTTGGGCTGCTATTAAAAAAGCACCTTTGAATGGGTGTTTAAAACAACAGGAGGCTGGGAATCTTGAGATTTGGGTGCCAGCAATGTTGTTTCTGATGTGTGCCCTCTCTAGGTTGCTGAGGTACAGGCTTTCTTGTATCTTCATACAAACTGACAAAAAAATAAGAGTGAATTCTTTGAATTCCTTCCATAAGGGCACTAATCCCAGTAATGAGGCTCCACCTTTGTGGCTCAATTACCTCTCAGACACCCACCTAATACCATCACCCATCACTTAGGAGTTACACTGGGGAGAATACAAACATTCAATTAATTGCAACATTCTAAACCTTTTTCCCCCCCAATTGGTTTCTGACACTTCTTCAAGGAATTGAATATGTGCATTACTTACTTATGTACTATTAATACACTCGTACATGTAGGCGTTTATAGTCTTATGCTAGAGGAAGGATGTTTTCAGACATATTACTAATATTCATGGGGCCCAGGAGAAGAATAGAAGATTTTACGTGGCATTTCCCTAAGGTTTTGCCTCATCATACAAGTCTGAGTTGGACAACTTTTTTTAACATAGTGCCCCTCTGTGTCCCACCTCACAGTTGTACCCTAACAGCATCATATTTTAAGTTTCTCAAAGGAAAATTAGGCTGAAGGTCAAGGCACAAAATTAGCTTTCTCAGAGCTTAAGAAATATTAACCAAACCATGAGCTATGGTCAAAACCAGCTCTTGACCTATGGATCCTTCCTCTGTCCCACTCCTCACCTGTCTTTTGCTCTGGTAACAGCTAGTAAAGAATCATCACTGATTTATGGCTTAGGTTTAGAGATAGATGCACCTGCTATTTTGCACCCTCAGGAGAAGGGATCTAGGGCTCTGTGTGGTTCTTGAAAATGGGTACAAAACCATTTGGTCAGAATATCCCAACGGTCTGAATATGCCTCATTACAGCTTGTGAAAAACCAGAGTGGGGGCTGTAGTCGAGTGCTTATTCGCTGGGTTTAACGGTGGTTCTGATTATAACCACTGCGTTTTACTACGTTGTGTTTTATACCGAAGAATCCTACCTTCTAGGAAGGTAGTTTCCCTTTGTAATTGAATGGAGAGCCAACTTGCAAGTACGCCCACTTTGTAGGCCCTACGGAACGCATGTGACCGGATAGTTAAAGGAAGTGTTGTTCCACCTTGTAATGTCCGAAAGATGTGCAATGAAAGCCATTTTTCTTGGCCTCAGCTGCCACTACATACTCAGGTCTTCTCAGTCTACTGTTTGCTAAAGTAGCTCATTATTGTTTGGTTTGCTGTATCTCTGGATCTCTCTTAGATGAGTCTGTTAGTCACTTGTAAGTCTTCTTAACAAAGTGGAGTATTATTATTTTCATGCGCCAGGCTTTTAGGGTTGTAATAACTATGTACAGAGATGAATGGCTACTAGACTTATTGTGGTGCTCACTTTGTAAGGTATATAAAAGTTAAAACATTATGTTGTACGACTAAAACTAACATATTTCAATTATAATTAAAATTAATTTAAAAAAATCAGTGGAAACTGAGATACTTCTTTTTTATGTTTTTATTGATTTCAGAAAGAGGAAAGGAGATGGAAAGAGAGATAGAAACATCAATGATAAGAGAGAATCAATTGACTGTCTCCTGCATGCCCCCTGCTTGGGATTGAGCCCAAACCCCTGGCATGTGCCCTGACCAGGAATTGAACCCTTGATCTCCTGGTTCATGGGCTGATATTCAACCACTGATCACACCTGTAGGGCTAGGATATTTCTTGTATCTCTTATTATTCTTACCAGGTTGGCCATTCATAAACTTGATAGAAAGATAGATAGAGGTAATAGGTGATAGGTAGGTATATGCATATTTATAGTTAAATAAATTCTAAGTTTATTGCTAACTAATCAAGGAACATTTTATTTTATTTGCCCTAAGACTACTTTGAATTTGGTTAAATCCTAATCTGAAGTCTGGCAATAACTTAATATATAAATTTGGACAAATTGTTCATGTTGCCTGAGCTCCATTTATTTTTTCCAACTGTAATGCTTTCTCAGCCCATTCCAATTCCAATTCCATATGGATGTTACTAATAGGCAAGTCATTTCAGTAGTGAAGCTCTGGGATTTAAAGCAAGTGATCATGTTTGAGAGTCATATACCAGGGACAAATTTAATGACACTCTTTGATATTCAGTTTCATTATTTTAAAAATAATATTGTACATGATATCATTTGCTCCCAAGAATCAGAGAAAGGAGCAAATACAATTACATAAAAACATTGTTTTGTGCCTGCAGAGCATTGTTTAACTGTAAAATACTGCTCTACTTCCAGGAAATAACTTCTGTATTTCAAAGGTGGTACTCAAGATATGACTTGATGACTGAGATTAATTGTTCTTAGCCATAATTTCTACTTAATTCCATTAGAAGAATCATAATTCTTATTCAGTTCCTAAGTTGGGATTATTTATTTATAAGTCATTATTTTCTCACTTTGTTCTAGTAAGGCTGTTCCTCTGTCCTCCTTATATTTTGGATCTGTGATTTTAGAACTTAGTAAAGAGTGCCATGGCTTTCTTTGTGTGACTAAGCAAAAAATAGACAAGTACTAGTAAAAGACGCTTTTAACATGAAACTAAATAATTGTCTATTTCTGGCTCTCCTTCTAATGATGAAATGTTTAATCTTGATAGATTATAGATTTCATGACTAATGAGAAGTGGATCAACATCTTAGCTATCCTTTATAATCACACTAGAGGCCCGATGCACAAAATTATTGCACAGGTAAGGGTCCTAGGTCTGGCCAGCGATCAGGGTGGATCAGGTTACCTGCCTTTCCACCTCCCTGTCTCCTCCTTCCCTCACTTCCTTAGCGCTCAGCCACTGCAACTGGTCACTCTCCATGTCCCTGCCTCCCCACTTCACCACCTCCCCACCTCCTCCTTCCCTTGCCACCCACTCACTGCCACCATGCAGTTCCCCCCACCTCCCACCTTCCCATCTCCTCCTTCCCTCACTCCTTCAATGCCTCACCGCCACTGCTGGTTGCTCGACATGTTCCGCGTGGCCCCCTGGTTCTCAGTGCATGGCATAGCAGGTGATTGAACCCCCAGTCTCCTGGTTGAACTCCAAAGGGGACACTTTGCATATTAGCCATATATATATACACACATTTTTTTCTGGCATATAAGATGACTTTTTAACCCAGGAAAATCTTCTCAAAAGTTGAGGCTCGTCTTATACACCAGGTATCATCTTATAGGGTGGGTGCTGAAACTTCCTAGCCAGACTGGAAAATCTGTGGTTGCCACATACAATAAGGGGAGCTCAAAAACGGCCGCGCTGCATTCATTTCAATGGAGCAGGACGGAGACCACAAGTGTCTCAGGCTGGCCACATAAGATCTCCATCCGGACTTTTTAACCCAGGAAAATCTTCTCAAAAGTTGGAGGCTGTCTTATATGCCCAGTCATCTTATACACTGGAAAATATGGTATATACTAGAGGCTTGGTGCACAAAAATTTGTGCACTAGGGGGCATTCCTCAGCCCGGCCTGTGCCCTCTCACAATCTGGGACCCCTCAGGGGATGTCCCTGCTGACTTAGGCCTGTTCCCTGGGGGATCGGGCCTAAGCCGGCAGTCAGACATTCCTCTGGAAGCCCAGGAGCCCTCAGGGGATGTCCACTTGCCAGCAGGGAACAGGACTAAGCTGCACTAGGATATCCTTAGCACTGATAAGGAGGCAGGAGAGGCTCCCACCACATCTGCTGTATTGGCAGTCATCAGCCTGGCTTGTGGCTGAGCAGAGTTCCCCCTGTGGGAGTGCCCTGACCACCAAGGGCCACTCCTGCATTGAGCATCTACCCCTTGGTGGTCAGTGTGTGTTCTAGTGACCAGTCATTCCCAGTCGTTCTGCTGTTAGGGTCAATTTGCACATTACCCTTTTATTATATAGGAGGATAGAGGCCTGGTGCATGGGTGGGGGCTGGCTGGTTTGCCCTGCAGGGTGTCCCGGATCAGGGTACAGGTCCCACTGGGGTTCCTGGCCAGACTGGGTGAGGGGCTCTGAGGGCCATTTTCAGGCTGGCCACAGCCCCTTCAGGGAGAGGGGGTCCTGCTGGGGTGCCTGGCGAGCCTGGGTGAGGGGCTGATGGCTGTTTACAGGCTGGCCATGGCCCCCAGTGACCCAAGCTCCTAGCGAGGCTGGCTGGAAGCAAGTATCTGGAATTTATTTATATTCTATAATTGAAACTTTGTTGCCTTGAGCAGAGGCCACAGCCGGCCCAAGGCAGGCAGGAAGCTTAGCTTCCTCATCGCCAGGGCAACTAAGCCTCCTGTTTGCTCTAGCTCTGTGGCTACCGGCTGCCATCTTGGTTGGGTTAATTTGCATACAGTCACTCAGATTGGCTGGTGGGCATGGCTTGATGTATAGCAGAGTGACACAATTAGCATAGTACTCTTTTATTAGATTAGATATGGTCCAGATGTCCATCTATCTGGAAATAAAGATATATTTTTAGCATTTATTCTACACCTGAATTGTTTATTTGTGTCAAGATCAAGTTTTCCTAAATCATTACTAATATTTAGTGGCAGGAAGAGGGACTTTGTAGTTGACTACACTTCAAAACCAATTCTTTGGTGTCTTTATTCTCAGAAAGCAGTATATCCTTTGGAATTTTTGTGTCTGGTGTCTGAAGGAATTTGTCTTTTTACCATAAATGTTGGTTGATCAGCAATGATCAATCTTGTTCTTTCCTTTTATTCAGACTTTTAATAAAGTTGAACTTTACATTATTTCTTCACTGTATATGGAATTCCTTAATAGGGCATTGTTCTTGACCCACTTCTTGTTAGTCATGAGAGCTATAGATTTGTTTCTGTCACATTCCCAAAAATAAACTATAGTCTTACTTGCTAATTGCAAGAAATGTATTCTTATAAATAAACTACAGTCTTATTTGTTAGTTGACTATTATGTACCTCTTCATTTCATCATAAAATTTTTGGTAGAACTATTAATTTTGGGTTGATGTTTTCTTGTTTTATTTTTAATTCAGTTTATTTTCTTTTTCTTGAGATGTAGGTTGCTGCATAGATATTATTTTTACCTAAAAAAAAACTTGTTATTGCCCTGGCTGGTTTGACTCAGTGAATAGAGTGCGAGCCTGCAGTCTGAAGGGTACCAGGTTTGATACCCGTCCAGGGCACATGCCTGGGTTGCGGGTTCCATCCCTAATGGGAGCATTCAGTAGGTAGCCAATCAATTATTCCCTCTCATCATTGAAGTTTCTATCTCTTTCTTCCTCTCTGAAATCAATAAAAATATATTTAAAAAAAAAAACCAAAAAACCCTTATTTTTCTTAAACATTACTTTTCTGTTCTGACCAAACCAAGATATACTAATAAAGGTTATAGTGCACTTCCTACAGATTAAAGTTAAGTCTGAGAATTCAAAATTTTGATAAATTAAAGTAATTATTAAATTAATTAAGAATCTAAGGAATTATACCAGAGTAATATACATGTGCTCTACCTGTAAAGATATAGTAATATATATCTTATATGCATGTTCCCAACAAATTGATCTCAATTGTTTACATTTGTGTATCAAATATGTTTGCTATGGAACATTGATACATAATGGAGACTTCAACATTTTAATCTATTTATATAATAAAAAGTATAATTTTGAAATAAAAATAACAAAAGAAAAAGGTAAATATAATTTCTCAAAGCTACCCATTATTTTATATTACCATTGTGACATCATTATATATTAAACTTTATATTTTTATGCAAAATGCTAATATTAAATTATAACATCAGAAGTAACACTTTTTAGATAAAAATATAATTTTAAATGAAATAATACATTTAAACTTTATTGTTATTACAAAATAAAGATGTATATTTACCCTTGTACAAATAGTCAACTAATTTATTACAAAGAATACATATAAGAATACCCAAATGGGAAAAGTACAGTTTTATAAATAACTAGTGTTTGGAAAATTGGGTAGCCACATGCTAAAGAATGAAACAGAGCCACTCTTTGTATCATACATAAAAATTAACTTAAATAGATTAAAGTCTTAATATAAAACCTGAAACCATAAAACTTCTAGAAACAAACATAGGTAGTAAGCTCCTTGACATAGGTCTTAGTGATTATTATTTTTTAATATGATAGCAAAGAAATGAAATAAAAAAAATTACATCGAACTAAAAACTTTGTGCATAGCAAAGGAAACCATCAAAAAAAAAAAAGAAAGAAAGATAACCAACTGAATAGAAGAACAATATTTGAAAATTCCATATCTGACGAGTTTAATATTCAAACATATAAAGAATTCATACAACTCAATGGCAAAAGACAAAAAACATCAGATTTTTCAAAATGAGCAGGAGGTGTGATAGATATTTTTCCAGAGAAAAGATATTCAATACTATTAAACATCTGAGAAATGCAAATCAAAACTACACTGAGATATTACCTCACACAAGTTAGATGACTGTTATAGAATAGATAAGAAATGAAAAGTATACGTGAGGATGTGGAGAAAAGGAAAGCCTAGTGCACTGTTGGTGGCAATGTAAATTGGTGCAGTAATTATGAAAAACACGTGGAGATTTTTAAAAGATTAAAAATACAGCTACCAGCAATCCAGCAATTCCACTTCTGAGTATTTATTCAAAGAAAAAAAACATACTAACTCAAAATGATATATGCATATACTCTAATATATATACTAATATAATATACAATATATATACACACATATCCTATATAACAAAAGCATAATATGGAAATTGACCATCCCTTCATGACGTCTAAGCCACACCCACCAGCCAATCAGAGCGACTGTGTGCAAATTAACCCAGACAACATGGAAGCCGGCACTCAGGGAGCTGAGTAAACAGGCAGTTTCCGTTGCAGCAGGAGTGAAACTGTTTGCGGGCCGCCTGGGCTTCTCTCTGCTCCAGGGAACAACATATTTGCAACAAATGTCTCAATCCTAGAAGACTTAGGAGCAAACAGCAAGCCCAGCCTGACTTCTAAGGGAAACAATGTTTCATTATAGAAGCCAGAGCTGAAGCAGAGAGGAGGTTTCATTAACTGCCTAGGCCCTGGCTTAAAGGAACAGTACATCAGTTATAGAAGATAAAACCAAGACACCTGCGTCCAGCCATTCTTGCTGGGACATTGGGTCAATGGGAGCTGTGCACAGCCTGAAAGTCTGAAAACAGCCCTCAGTCCCTCACCCAGGCTGGCCACACCCCAATGGGGAGAGGATCCACACTGGGGGTCTTGGCCAGCCTGCAAACAGCCATCAGCCCCTCACCCAGGCTGACCAGGCACACCAGCAAGTGGACATCCCCAGAGGGGTCCCAGACTGTGAGAGGGCACAGGTCAGGCTGATGGACCTCCCGAGTGCACCAATTTTTGTGCACCGGGCCCCTAGTATATATATACTTATCTATGCATATATATAATGGAAATTTATTCAACCATAAAATGAATGAATTCTTGTAATTTGTGACAGCATGGATGTGCTCTGTGAGCATTATGCTAAGCAAAATAAGTTTACAAAGGCAAATATCATATGACCTCTCTTATATGTTTAATTTTTAAGTTTTATTTTGGTTGATCCTCACTTGAATATATTTTCCCATTGATTTTTAGAAGGAGGGGAATGGAGGAGGTGGAGAGAGGGAGTGAGAGAGACACATCAATTGAATGCTTCCGCACGTGCCCAAACCAGGGTTGGGAATCAAACCTGCATCCAGGTATGTGCATTTGACCAGGAATTGAACCCAAAATGCTTTGGTCTTCAGGTTGATGTTCTGAACATTGAGTAACACTGGTGAGGGGGCTATGTTTAAGTTTTCTTTAAAGGGTTCATAGAGAACAGATTAGTGGTTGCCAAAGATGGGTGGCAGTGGGTGGGAGAAATTGAGTAAACTGTTATACTTTTTTATAAAGTTTAAACAAATTGAATAATTTATTGAAAATACATATTTGCTATTCATTCGGTCAATTATTATAATTTTTCAGTTTTATTGAGCTATAATATATAATTAATATGTTATACATATTAAAGACTACAACATGATGATTTGATATAAGTATACTCTGTAAAATGATTACTATAGTCAGGTTAATTAATATATTTATTAACTCACATAATTTGCTTTCTGTGTATGAGGTGAGATACTTAAGGATTACTCTCTTAACAAGTTTTAAGAATATAGCACAGTACTACTAACTATAATCATATATATTTAATCCTGAGTTTATTCATCTTATAGCAAGATTTATGCCTTTACATCATCAGCCCCTCATTTTCACCACCCCATAACCATTGGCAACCATCATTCCAGTAACTACCATTCTATTATCTGTCCTGTATTATTTCACTTAACATAATGTTCATTAATGTCGCAAAGGGCAAGATTTCATACTTTTTTTATGACTGAACATATAATCTTCTTTACTCATTCATCCATCAATAGACCCCTGCCCTTGCCCCCTTATTTTGGCTATCCTATATAATAAAAGCCTAGGTGGCATCAGGCCCTCACAGGACACCCTCGTGTGACATCATCACAAGATGGCTGCCACAAGATGGATACCACAAGATGGCCATACACACAGCGGAGGTGAGGCCCAAGGGCCACTCAGCGTGGTGAGTCCTGGGGTTCCCGAGGCTCTGCATAGCACAGAAGAAGCTGGTCCCGGTGTCTCTGCTGCCTCATATGGAGGAGGCGGGTCCTAGCGGAGGAGGCCAGTCAGGGAAGGAGAGGACAGTTGTGGGTGATCACACTGGTGGGGTAGGGCAGTTGGGGACAATCAGGTCAGCAGGGGAGCAGTTAGGCATCAATCAGGCTGGCAGGGGAGCAGTTAGGGGTAATCAGGCAGGCAGGCAGGTAAGTGGTTAGGAGCCAGCATTCCCAGATTGTGAGAGGGAAGTCTGACTGCTGGTTTAGGCCCGACAGGCCTAAACCAGCAGTCAGACAGCCCCTGAGGGGTCCCATTTTTTAGAGGGTGCAGGCCAGGATGAATGACATCCTCCCAAGCATGAATTTTGTGCACTGGACCTCTAGTTGTAAATAATGCTGAAATGAACAGTGGAGTACATATATCTTTTTTTTAGTTAGTGTTTTCATTTTCTCTGAATAAGGACCCAGAAGTGAAATTGCTGGATCATATTGTAGCTCAAGTTTTAGTGTTTTTAGGAATATTCATACTGTGATTGTACCGATTTACTTTCTCACCAAGAGTACACAAGGATTTTTTTTCCATATCCTTACCAACATTTGTTGCTTTGCTTTATTTTATTTTATCATTATTTTTTTAATTTATCTTCATTGTTGAAAGTATTACAAATGTCCCCTTTCTACCCCCATTAACCCCCTCCAATCTCTCAGCAACCCCCGTCCCCTCCAGGCCTTTACCACAAGGTTTGTGTCCATGGGTTATACATACATATTTTTTGGTTAAACTCTCTCCACCCACCCACCCTTACCTCCCCTCTGAGGTTTATAAGTCTGGTCCATGCTTCTGTGTCTCTGAATCTATTTTATTCATCAATATATTTTGTTCAGTAGATTCCACATATGATTGAGATCATGTGATATTTGTCTTTCTCTGAATGGCTTATTTTGTTTAGTAAAAAACATCTTAACAGATGGTATCTCATTCTGGCTATGATTTGCATTTTCATGATGATTAATGATGTTCAGCACTTTGTCATGTACCTATTGGACAGTATGTCATCTGTGGTATAATGTCTACTAGTATTTAGGTCCTTAGCTCATTGTCAAACAGATTAATTTAAAATTTATTTTATGTTGAATTGTATATAGTTATTATATATTTAGCATATTAACTTCTCAACAGATAAGTAATATGCAAACATTTCCTTCCATTTCATAGGTTGCCTTCTCATTTTGTTATTTCCTTGTTTTGTAGCTCTTTTTAGTTTGATGTAGACTCACTCATTTACTTTTGCTTTTCTTGACTGCTTTTAGTGTCATTTCCAAAAATTTTTTTGCTAGGATTAATATAGAGAAGCTTTTCCCCTATGATTTTTTTGCCCCAAGAAGACTTATGGTTGCAGGTCTTACATTAAGTCTTTAATCTATTTCTATTAATTTTTGTGAAGATCTTAAGTTAGAAGCCCAATTTTATTCTTCTGCATTTGTATATCTAATTTTCCTAACACTTTTTGTTGAAGACATTATCCTTTCTTCATTTTGTGTTTTTAGCACTTCATAAAAAGTTAGTTTACCATACATGCTGGGTTTATATTTGGGTTCTCTGTTGTGTTCCATTGGTCACATAGACACATTTGTCTATTTTATTATCAAAACTCTTTAAACCATGATGTTTTGATTCCTATAGCTTTGTAATATGGTTTAAAATAAGGAAGTGTAATCCCTCCAGCTTTATTCTTTATTTGTCTTTGTCTTTGCTTTGGCTATTTGGGATATTTTCTATTTCCATATAAATTTTGTTGTTGTTGTTAATCCTCACCCAAGAATATTTTAACATTGATTTTTTTAGAGGGAGTAAAAGGGAGGGGTAGAGACAGATAGAAAAACATCCATGTGAGAGAGAACATCAATTGTTTGCCTCCTGCATATATCCCTGACCAGGGCTAGGGATCAAGCCTACAACATAGGTATATGCCCTTAATTGGAATCAAATCCCAGATCCTTCAGTAAGAGAGCTGATGCTCTGCCTACTGAGTCAAACCACTAGGTCTCCACACAAATTTTAATATTACTTGTTCTATTTCTATGAAAAATGCTATTTGAATTTTTACAAGGATTGCATTGAATCTGATGATTACTTTGGGTAGTAAGGGTATTTTAATAATACTCAGTTTTTAATCTATGTGCATGGAATATAATTGCATGTGGTTAAGTGGTGTATGGGTAAGGTACATGAAGAATTGGAGTCCCTCATGAGCCAGTTGGGGGAATCCAGAGACAATATATTCTCAGTGGCTTGTATGTATGTTTCCTGATGGAGTTCGTACAGCGGAGAGTAGGGTACGCCTCTCTGATGGCCTTTGGGGGCCTTGACTGCTTTTCTCTTTCTGTACCCCATCATGTAGCCAGTATGGCTCACTTTAATATTCTCAATGGGATAATAAAGAAGTAGGCCACTTTGATAGCATCTCCCACAGCTGGGGAAGCCTGTTGCTCACCTACACGCCCCCGCAAACCCCTCTTCTTTGTTTAGAGAATCTCAGTCAGAAATATCTCTTGGCCTTCAGCTGTGCTGCCATGAGGGAGAAGTGACTCAGATAAAGTAAAATTGTCTTTAAATGTGTCAAAACTACAAAAATAGATTTCACCAAAGTTGTACTTGAATTTCTCTGTTGTCTTTCACAAAGGCACTCTAGTCTGTGGCTAATTGTCAAAATCTGTGTTGTTTTTTTTTTGTTTTTTTTTGAAAAGATGTCAGAAAACTATTCTACCATTTTTTAACCCAGTCAACTCTTGATAGTTTCACACCTTCTCTAAGCAAGCCGGTATACAAACCATTATTCATCTGCATAACACAAAGTTGAAATAGAGGTGGGTCCCATCTCCGCCACATACACAGTTCTGTGTAATTGATACTGCAATTGCAAAAGAGGGAACAACAACATAAAGTTGAAAGGGCAAATAGAAAAATAATTAAAACACTGCAGAGTTCAGAGGAGTGAGGTTATTTAAAAGTTATATTTTCATGACATGGTAGTATAGCATGATACATTTCTTACATTTTATTATATGATATTGCAAAAGCCTACTAAGTCTAAAATAATATTCTGTAGTGCAATATAGATCCATTCTCTTGCCCTTAGGTGCTTTCTTTCTTTTCTTTTGAAATTTCTAATCATGCATTCTGTGTCTTTACACTAATCAAAATGTGGAACCCTGAGGGACTAATGAAACTGTACTGTCTTCATTTCATAATATTGTTAATATTCAAAGAGTTCCCCAGTATCTACTGGGATTCAGATCATATGGGAAGTTAGATTTTTTTATTGCACTGAATTTATTTAGTGGAGTTAGACTTGCATTATCAAGGGCAGTATAAGTCTATTAATTGTACATCCACTCAGTTAATCTAATAATTCCTCAAGGTATGTCAGTCAGGTATTCTCAATCCATCCTATCTAATAAAGAGGTAATATGCAAATTGACCATCACTCCAACACACAAGATGGCCACCCCATGTGGTCAAAGATGGCCACCACAAGATGACCAGCAGGGAAGGGCATTTGTGGGCAATCAGGGCAGCAGGGGAGGGCAGTTAGGAGGGACCAGGCCTGAAAGGAAGGGCAGCTGGGGGGACTCAAGCCTGAAGGTGAAGGCAGTTAGAGTCAATTAGGCCAACAGGGGAGCAGTTAGGCATTGATCAGTCTGGCAGGGGCGTGGTTAGGGGGTGATCAGGCTGGCAGGCAGAAGCAGTTAGGGGTAATCAGGCAGGCAAGCAAGCAGTTGGGAGCCAGCAGCCCCAGATTGTGAGAGGGATGTCCAACTGGTGGTGTAAGCCTGATCACATCCCTTGAGGGGTACAGATTAGAGAGTGTGCAGGCTGGGCTGAGGGACACCAACACCCCCCACATGAATTTCATGCACCGGGCTTCTAGTCTTAAATATTAGAAAATTAAAACCGAGAGTCTCTAACTTGATAAACTAATGTAGCTAATAAACACACAGGTCTAGGACTACATTTAAGTCTAAAATTTCTGTAAATTTTCCAATAAGAAGATCTCTCAAATGTAAATCCTTTGATCATTCCCCACCTCTTTTAATATTTAAGACTACGTAGGCATCCTTTTCTAACTTCCACTTCACCTAAAAATCAGTCTCTAAAATCACACAATAGTTGCCTTAATAATCTCCTTGCCAACATTTTCTATCATGTCACTTCTCAGGTCAAATCATTTATATTGGTCTTTATTGTCAGGATAGAAATACTTCTGTGCCACTGCTCATCTTTATTCAAATCACACCTGATTACTTACTCTTCCTTAGAATTGCCATTCCCTTTCTTCTAAACTGATGCTGAACATCAGCTTCATCCAAGTAAAATAAAGGGATGAAAATGTTTGAAAATGAAGAGCTAAGAAAATATTTGAAAAACACTTGATCCATGGTTTATGTGTTTAATATTTTTATTCAAACTCTAATATAATATATAGGGAGAACAAAAAGGAAGTTTGGTAGTTTTAATTGCCTAAAATATATTTTTGATTGATATCAACTTGTCTTGGTGATATTTTATTATTTCTTTTTTCTTTATTATTCAATGTACTGTGACATGTTGTGTCAAAGAAATAATGTAGGAGCTGTGAAAATCATAACTGGATGATGACACTTACAAGAAACCTTATAAATTTTAATAAATGACCTTTTCAAGAAGCTGTCAATAGCAAAAGCTTTAGGTAATAAATCTAGCAATTTATTCTATAGATATCTATACACATTTGTACAATTTAATTTATAATTGTTCATTTGTAAATAAAAATGAATTAGTGTTGCTAAACACTATTACTTAAATATATTTTATTAAAAGCATTATTTTGATATAAATTTTAAAAATGTATGAGCAATATATATTTTCATATGTATAAAATACAATCATCTCATTTATTTGTGTAATATAATGAACAACATAAACTGATGAACAAAAACATATCCAGAGACAGAGAAGCATCAATCAGACTGTCAAACCTCAGAGGGAAGGTAGGGGACGGTGAGGGTAAGGGGGAGATCAACCAAAGGACTTGTATGTGTGCATATAAGCCCAATGAATGGACACAGACACTAGGGAGAGCGAGGGCATGAGTGGGGAAACTGGGGGATAATGGGGGGATAAGGACACATATGTAATACCTTAATCAATAAAAAATAAAATGATAACATAAAACACAAAAGGTACAGGTTGTACCTAAGTGTATGCATATAAAGTGGGAGATCAATGTATCCTAAATAGTGTGTCTGTGTGCATGCTCAAAGCTTGCCTTTCAAATCATGTGTAATATCACAAGGTAAAGGGAAAATACTGTCATTTTAACTGTGGAGTTTACACATACTAATGAGTACATATTCTGGCATAAATGTGGTTAGAAATGTACTGTGTCAAAGAGATTGAGCTCATAATAGATAATGAATCTGAAATGAAGAATAGAGGATACAATATTATGACTCCAATTTTATAGTATGGAATTATATTTGCCCTTGGCAAAGCAGCTTGTTTATTGGTACTCATTATAACCAATGCAGTAATGTAAACTCTTTTCATCTAGAAATAAAGGTTATCAAAGATCAAATGTAATGTAGGCATGAGAGGTTTTCATAGCACTTCAACATGCTTTTATTGCTGATTATAATACAGCAATACTTGTAGTGTAAGTATTAGCATTACAATTATATTACCAACACCTTACCTGTAGTTTTAGTGTCAAAAGAAATTATATTTAGTCAAGCTTTGATAATACTGCAACTAAAAGTAGTATTGAAAAATCAAAACTGAATGCATGGAAAACATTTGAAAACACATAGGGCAGATTTATTATTCACATTGTACTTCATTATCCATAGTACCAATGGAAAGAAAATACAAAACAACATGACATACTAGAGACTGCTAGTGCTTTCATCTCAGGTAACTGGGAATCCTCTTAGCTTAAAGAATCACGGGCAGGAGATGGCAGACTGTTATAATAAGATATAATGGCCTGCAAATTTTGAAGTTTAATATTAATTTCTCTTATACAGAGATTTTAAAAAGTAATAACTTCATTACACATGTTATACTGAAGCCATATTTCAACAAAATTTGGAAGTTTTAAACAATCTTAAATTATCTGTTCACTAGGAATCTTTAATAGAATGGTCTTTTAAAGTTAAGTAGACATTTTAAATTGTACTGAGAAAGGTGGGGCTTTGAGGTTGTTTTAAAAGACCTATTTTTTTTTGCCCCCAAAATAATAAAATGGATAAATAATTTATATAAAGTAAACATGAATATCTTGCCAAAAACATGAAATGACATTTGTTGAATGAATCAATATGTTCTTTCGTTTTCATTATCAGGCTAATGAAATGTTCTAAAACTTAAACTGTTTTTTATATGGTCTTGATATTATTTTATTCATTGCATCTTCAAATACTTATGAAGAAAAAAATATGTCTTTGACTAGCATTCTTGATACAATTTTTACAGCTTTCTACTAAAACTAGGGGCCCAGTGCACAAAAATTTGTGCACTGGCTGGGGGGGAGGGTCTCTCAGCCTGGCCTGTGCTCTCTCACAGTCTGGGACCCCTCAGGGGATGTCCACCTGCTGGCGTGCCTGGCCAGCCTAGGTGAGGGGCTTATAGCTGTTTGCAGGCTGGCCACAGCTCCCATTGACCCAAGGTCCCAGCGAAGCTGGCTGGAAGCAGGTTTCTGGAATTTATTTAACTTCTATAATTGAAACTTTGTTGCCTTGGTCCCTGGCTTGAAGCCTGGGTCGCCTCTAGCAACCCAAGGTCCCAGCCCAGCAGGTATCTGGGCTTTGTTTATCTTCTATAATTGAAACTTTGTAGCCTTGAGTAGAGCTCAGGGCCTGCAGAGCTCTGGCTTCCTCCATTGCCTGTGGCAACTCCAGCTCTGTGGCTGCTGCCATCTTAGTTGAGTTAATTTGCATATTTGCTCCTGATTGGCTTGTGGGCATGGCTTATGGGTGTAACAGAGTGAGGATCAATTTCAATATTATTCTTTTATTAGATTAGATACCTGTGAAACAAGTAAAAAGATGTACCTAAAAATAACCATGTATCCTATAAAGGACACCTAATTTATTTTTAAAATATTGTATACATTTTATTTTCTAAATTAGTGATTTGTGTAGAAAAGAAAAATATAGTTGTGCCCAAAATGCTTATGCATAGGTAGCATTGATGTTTAATAAATAAGTGATTAATTATTCTACTTATATAACCACTTCAAAAAACTCAAATAAGATTATAGAAGTTATAACTAAAGAACAAATTTAGGATAATATAAAAAATACAGGACTGAATTATCATCTTGTCCATTGATTCTGTATGACAAAGATTAATTAGGGAAAGTTTATATTCAACCTAAATTATTGTTGGTTTAATTCCTCTACGCAGTGTCAATTGGGCTAGGTGGAGGCAATTTTATCACTCTTCATTGAAGAAATGACAGTAATGATATTTATACAATTATAATTAGCTAATTATTAATAACTACAGGCCTGGTGCACAAAATTCGTACACTCAGGTCAGGGAAGGGCTCATCCCTGCCTGTGCCTAAGCCGTCTGTTCAAACATCCTTAGTGCTGCTGCAGATGCTCGCCAGCCATGAGCCATCTCAGGGCTTCTGCTGAGTGGCGCTCCCCAGTGGGAATGCACTGATCACGAAGAGGCAGCTCCTGTGTTGAACAGCTGCCTCCTGGTGGTCAGTGTGCATCATAGTGACTGGCTGCTCCACCATTCTGTTGATTGGCATATTAGCCCCTTATTAAATAGGATAGGCAAGGAGCAAAGAGAAGGCCAGACATCACAGGCATAATATTTTGGCAGCTTCACCAGGAAGCTGCAATTTCACACTCCCCACAGAACACAGGATCATTCTCTGAAGATTACTGGGGAAGAAATACAACAAAGGAGAGTTAGATACATGCCCAGTAAAATTGGGGTGACATAAGGAAGGTACTTGCCTGTCAGCCAAACTGGGGAACACAGATGGTTGGCCAGAATGGGTAGGGCAATGCAAGCCCAGGAAAATTTGGAAATATATAATCCTCCAAAGAAATTCTGTCTTGTGGCTCATGGTTTTTGGCTCAGGGTGCTCTCTCATTCCCACTTCCTTGCATTTACTCATGTTTCCTCCATAGCCATGTGGCCCTGCAGACCCCATGTGCAATGGACTGATGGACTATGGCAGGGAACACAAGCTAAGCTAGCCTAGTGCTGGACTGAACTGTCCCAACATGGAACAGAAACTCTCAACATTGCCTCTGATTTTAACCATGCTAATGGCAAAAGGATGGACTTCTTCCATGGAGGAACAAGGGGAAATGGGACCTTGGAAACTGAGGGATGTAATCCATAGAAATAAAAATCACTCATTCTCCCATGCAAGTCTCAGGAAATGCTATATCATAAGAATTCCATGCCCATGAGCATCAGCTGGAAATAAGGACATTCCACTTCTACCAGTAATAATATTAGCTTAAACAATACAGACTGTTGGCCTTGCTAATGTGGCTCAGTTGGTTGGGTGTTGCCCCATGCACCCAAATGTTACCAGTTCATTTCTTGGTCAGGGCACATGTCCAGGTTTTGGGCCTGGTCCCTGATAGGGATAGGGATTGTGCAGGAGGCAGCTGATTAATGTTTTACTCTCACATTGATGTCTCTCTCTCTCTCTCTCTCTCTCTCTCCCTCTCTCTTTAAAAATTAATTTAAAAGAAAGAGATTGTTTCAGGCAAAATCTAGCTAAATGAAGTTTTCACAATCTAAGGATAATTAAGTAGATAAAAAAATAAAATGACATTGAAAAATACTGCAAAAAATAAATTTTTACCATACTTACAATGTAGGGGATGACATATTCGTAAAAATAGTATTTTATAAGATGCAAAACAAAATTTGGTAAAAGTGGCTGATAAATGCAATAAAAAGTGAGAAGACATTCATGGTGTATGTATCAAAGAGTTCCCATAAAAAGAGATGTGATTACTAATATTTAAAACAAAAGAAAACAGAAAACAAAATGCATTCAAAAGGCAGAATGTTAAGGTTAAAAAGTAGTTGGTTAAACTAAATAAAGGATTGCAAATTAACATCACATTGGGGACAGTAGGGAGAAGAAGTAAAACAGAGGAAATTGAATACTGATGTAAAGAATAAATCAAGACAGAATGACATAAA
>PVJC01029106.1:0-22110 GCA_004026665.1 Murina feae | reverse complement strand
AGGGTTTTGGAGAATGCAGGAGGGGAGGGGAGGGGAGGGTGATGGTGATGGTGATGGTGATGGTGATAAAGGGTTTTGGAGAATGCAGGAGAGAGTGGAAAATTTATTATTGGAAAAAAGCCAAAGACTTCTCCTTGGAACACTGAAGAGGAGCAAAAGGAGAGAAAGGGCATTGGAAATACAGGGCTGTTTGAGGTGGCGGGAGGACAGTGATAGGGATTTTCGTTAGATGGCTGTTACCTCGTTTGGCTGGGGATGAGGATGAGGGAGGAAAATGTTTCCAGTAATTGCCTTTTCACTGCTAAAAATTGTTTTTTATCCCCCAATCACAAGTAGTGTATGAAAAAGTATACTTATAGGAAAGAAAAATTATGGAATTTTGGATAGTATTACAAAGTATTTTTTTAAAGTCTAACGGGTTAAAGTTTGGAAATATGAGTAGGCTTTATATTTTTGCTCATTACATTATAAATTACCATTTAAAGTGTATTTTCCAATTAGATTTTAGAGACAACTTTATTGAGGTATAATTGGCATACAGTAAACTGCACGTATTTAAAGGGTAGAGTTAGACCAGTTAGACATGCATATTCTTTTGAAACCATCACAATCCAGATAATGCATGTTCCTTTGTAATCCCTCCCCTCTGTACCTCCCTGAGCTTCCTTTTCACCAATTTTATAAGTTGTGTTTTATTTTCATTCTGTGCAAAATACTTTCTGATTTCTTCTTTTCTTTGGTTTATGAGTTATTTAGAAGTGTGTTATTTAGTTTTCTAATATTTGGGGATTTCCCCAGAAATCTTTCTGTTATCTCTAATTTAATCCCATCTAGTCACAGAACATATTTTGCCTGATTTGAATTCTTTAAAACCCATTGCGATGTGTTTTATGGTAAATATTCACCATGGACTCGAAAAGAATGTATTTTATTATTGGGTGGAGTGTTCTGTAATTATCCATCTGGTCAAAGTAACTGATAGTATTGTTGAAGTCTTCCATATTCATACTGATTTTCCATCTATGTTTTCTGTCAGTTATTGAGAGGGTTTTTGAAATCTCTGGCATTACTGTGAATGTATCTATTTCTCATTATAATTCTATTAGTTTTTGCTTCAGGCATTTTAGAGTTTATATTAGGTGCATGAATGTATAGGATTATGTCCTTTTGATAAATTTACTTCATCGTTATAAAATGACCTTTTTTATCCCTGGTAAGTTTCCTTTGCTCAGAAATCTACTTTGTGTGATATTAGGCAGTAAGCTGGGCAACTGTAGAGCTCACTACATTTGTTTCTTGTTGTTTAGAACTTTGTTAGTTAGTTTGTTAGTGGTTTGTTAGTTAGAACTTTGATAGCAAGTGTCTTAAAAACGGTTGTCTCATATATTTTGTCATGGGTTTCTTTTAGTTCTTTCAGGCAGAAGTATAAGCCTATTTTTCCATCTTAGCCAGAGCAGAAGTAAAAAAATATTTTTAAAATTAATTATGGTGGTTCTTAGATTTTCCTTTTTGTTTGTATTGAGGATACTTAGAAGACTCTAATGAAAGATAGGGACCTTAGTCCCTTACATTGACAAAGGCTTATATATGTAAAATCTTGGTTGTAATTTCATGAGGTTTGCAGGCTTAGTGTTTATTTCATTCCTGCTTAGAGATCCTTGCTTTCCAACAAGTATTTTCAACCCTAATTATATGTTAGAATCACCTGGGGAACTTTAATAGCTAACCATGCTTCACCCTGACCTAGAAATCTGAACCTTTGGTGGTGGGACCCAGACTTTGATTTTAAAGCTCCCTAGGTAATTCTAATGTGCAGGCAAACTTAAGAACAACTCTGTTTTTAGGCAAAGGAGTGGCTTCCTCTCCACTTGGTTTCTCTACCGTCCCTTTGGTGGCAGGTATCCTAAGGAAGGTAGGATACAGGGAGCCAGTTGCTTCTTAAATTCAAACTGACTAGAGTGGCTTACTTTTTAAAAATTTGTAATTCCACTTTCAGATTTTGTTCTGATAAATTGTATCTAGATTTTTATCAAAAGTACACATAGAAATTATAATAAGAAACCTTTTTCAGTTGTTTCACATTTGCTTTAGAAAAATTCACAGTTAGAATATCCCTCTGATAAACATTAGACAGCTAGCTATATATCAACTACCATGTACCTCAGCGCCCAAAGGCCTGTAAGAAATAAGGCTATAAATAGGTAGGAATTTAAATTTTCTAAAATGTTGGGTATTTTTTGTGCTATGCTTGTATATAGGTTTTATGCTGTGTCAAATGTATATAAGACTTCAGTTATTGGTAATTCATAGTGAAAAATGTATTTCGTGTTGACTTAAGTAAGCCACAGTGTGTGTTTCGCTTTTTTTAAAAAATGCCATAAAGCAATAAGCAAGAGAAAATAGCAGAGAGCACTCTTAATGAGAGAGTTCTGGTATGACATGGACTCTGGGACTCTAAGACTGATTGATTTCATATTGAGTTACTTCTCAGATTTGTTGAGTTATATAATACATGGAGTAGTCAGTTTGGAATGCCAGTTACTTTGTGGAAGCTGATTTCTTGGTATGATTTTTTTTTTAAATGAAGAACTTAAACATCATGTCCTTTTTGTGTGTTAAGCTGTTCATTTTCTGATGATTCTATAAGTAATGATAGATTTGTAAGGATTTAAATGACTTTATATAAATCTGGTTTCAAACATTTTCTTTGTCATCGATTTTAATCAACTTTTAGCTGTGAACTTCACAGACGTTAATGAAGAAAACAAAAACGACCTCTTCAGAGAAGTGTTTTCTTCCATTGAAACCTTGGCCCTTACCTTTGGGAATATGTAAGTAGAGGACTCTTATTTAAAGAATTTTGGGCCTAGGTATCTCAGTGAGAGTTACGTCACATAATTCAGTAAATACATGCTAAGTAAAGTGTTAACTAATATAAAATAGGATCACATTGGAAAAGCTATATACTGTGTTGTTTTATTACTATATTTGAAGGTGTCTTTAGAGCTATTTAGGGGCAGCATTCATTTGCAAGTGACTGTGTGGTTTATGTGAATAGAGTCTTAGGAATTTATTTCTAAGGATCTTACTGAAAAAAATTTATTCTGGATGACATGTTGAATGTAAATCCTGTGACATAGCAATGTAATGACTTGTTTTTTTATTTCTTTTTTTTTTTTTTACTTCCCTCCATAGTCTGACAAACTTCCTTATGGGTGACATAAGCAATGATTCATTATTTCGACTGCCAGTTTCTCGGGAAAGTAAGGTAGGGCAAATTTGTGTGAAAGCAAAGACACAACTTAATATTTCAATAATTTTCTAATCTTAATCTCAGCATACTCTTTTATAGTTTTTTATCTTTGCAAGAAAAACATATCAATTTCTATTAAATATTATAATTTATGGTAGTTTCTGGAGCAAAAATGTAATTGTACTTTTTAAGTAGAACTGTCATTTAAAAGAACATAGCTGATTATTTTAGTGTCTTATGTAATGAATCTATATCATATGGTCCAAAATTTTAGTAATTCTTAACCATTTTTCTCTCTTGACATTGTCTTAGATCTTAAAGACTGTTGGAAACTTAAAAAAATAATGCAAGAACTAAAGAAGTGTTCATATTTTCACAAATCCTACAATTTGTTTGTTACCATGAAACACTTATTAACAGACATAAGTAGGTCTGTGTTAAGTCTCCCTAAGAGCATCCCTATAAGTATGTCAGAGGATTGGGTTCTGATTTCAAATTGGAAGAAAAATTGCTGTGAAATAATAGAACATAGAGGAATCTATGTAGAATATTACTTTAAAGGTTTATAGTTGTAGTATTTTTATTTTAACACATGTTTTTCACCAGATGCAAGAAATTTAAACAAACTGCATTAGGAACATATGTTGGTCATTTGCTGTTAAGGATGATCATATCCAAAAAGGATTTCAACAAATATTTGGAAATGTGTCACAAATACTTGTAGTATAATCAAAATAATATAAAAGTTCCAAGTCTTTCTTAAAAGGATACACAAAATATAAATGACTACGTAAGGCATTTGTTATGCGCTACAATATTGAGAAAAAAACCTTTACTATTTCTAAAGTCTTCTATTGATTAAGGAGGATAGTGTGTAAAGCATATCAGAATGGTGAAGAATTTTAAGATCTTTGAATATTTTGCTATCGTTCATGATCTTTTTTTCATTGTTACCTTTTCAAACATTCTGCTAGTTCAGATGAGGTCTAAAAATTATATCTGTGTGAACATTGTAACTTTTTGGTGTGAATCCTATTTCCTGTTTTATGGACTCTGTTATGTATACAAATTATACTAATTCTTAATAGGAAAATACTTTTTGCTTTCTTTTTTTGTTTTGCTCATTGCTTTCCTTTTTGCAGTTGTTAATTTCTAGAGATTGAAATAAAATCTGTGATATACTAAAAATTAAAAATTATTTTGATGAAGAGTTTGAAAAATGTATTTAAAAATAATAGCTGCCATTTATTTAATAGTACACCTAGTACCTAATAGTACTGTTAATAGTACATAAGATAGCTTATTATGTATTATATACTGTGTGAAGCCAGTTTCATCTCAGTCTTTAAAATAGCCTTATGAGAGTAGTGTTCTATCCCCACTTTACAGACTGGCAAACTAAAATTAAGTGAGCTTAAATTAAATATTCCAGTCAAATAGACCCGTGTCATACAGCTAATAAGTGAAAGAGATGGATTTCAATCTCAGGTCTCTTTGGTCTCTTTTACATCGAATCCTTGCGTATTCTATATTGTCTAACTAAATAGATCAAGTTTGTTTGTGATCTTACAATTAGATAGTGTTTTCCTTCACTGTCCAATAAGGTAACCTCTTGCCACATGTTTTATTTCATTTTAAATAAAATTAAAAATTCACTTCTCATTTACATTAGTGCTACAGAGAGATCTGCAGATTTGTCTTCTCTGTTTAGGGTTTGGAGGTGCCCAGATGAGGCCCAGCTGTGAAGCAGTGCAAGCTGCTGTAGAGCTTTGGGCCTTCTTTTGTATGTTCTGGGTCTGTCTGACCCAGCTGTAGTTTGTTAGGTAATTTTAGATTGCAAAGGGCCAGGTCATTCATATGCAAAAGCCTCTGCACACAGCTTGGGTGGGGCGGGGTCTCAGGGAATCAACAGGGCGGAGCTAACAGCTATGGCTGATCCTCAGCCCTGCCCTAAGTGTCTCAAGATAATCACTGCAAGCACCTCTAAGAGAAGCCACCCTCGAGTTCCTCCAGATGCCAGACAGTCCCGTTTCTCCTGTATGAATCTCCCAGAGACTCGCCTGGAACTGGAGTTCAGAGCAGTTGGGAGCTGTGTCTCCCTCCTGATTGAAAAAGACAACTGTGTCCTCAGTTGCCAGCACTTTCCATGCACCTCCGTACCTCTGCACTTTACTTTCAAACCTCCTCTGAGTCTCAGTGTACTTTTCTCTTTCTTTCTAGTTGTAGAATTTCCACTTAGCCAGCCTTCCTGTGGTTCTGGATGATGTCCATTTTGTCTTTTAGTTATAATTTTGAAGTGGTTGTGCGAGGCAGCAATTTCAGGTGTTTACCTATGCTGCCATCTTGGTTTCTCCCCAGAATTTAATGTTTTAAATGGATTCATGAACAATAACTAATGCTGTTAGAAAACAATAAGGTCATTTATTCTTGGACCTTGAGAACTGCTGTTGTAAAAAGCTGTATAATTCTTATAAAATGTTCTGACATTTGAACAGAGTTCTCAGGACCTTTGAGTTCTAAATACTTGAAATTCTTTAGCAGGAATTATGTCAGAGTAACAAATTAGAGTGAAAAAATTCTGAAGCAAAAATATGTTACCTTCTGCTCTAATCTTAAATTTGTTTTCTTCCATGTTGTAAGTCTTTTGAAAATGTTTCTGTGGAATCAGTGGACTCGTCCAATGAAAAAGGTAATGCTTAAGGTACTTTAGACCTTTGTTGAACTGTTTTCACTTAAATTCAATAAATGTTTTGAATTTTGATAAATGTTTTACATCTCTTCCTGCTTGGTAACCTAATATATTTATCTTAACATAAACTGACATGTAAAGTTTTACATATTAAACTTAAGGAAAAAAAACCTGCTGGAGTAGATACTATGATGATAGATACTGATCAAGAATTACTGGGCTGGCCTAGCTGGTTTGGCTCAGTGGGTAGAGTGTCAAGCTGGTGGACTGAAGGGTCCTGGGTTTGATTCCAGTCAAGGGCACATCTCGACTCCCCAGTAGGGGTTGTGCAGGAGGCAGCTGATGAGTGATTCTCTATCATCATTGATACTGCTATCTCTCTTTTCCCCCTCCCTTCCTCTCTGAAATCAATAAAACTATATTTTTTTTAAAAAAAAGAATTATTGGGCTGGTAACTTGATGTATAATAGAAATACACATTAAGATCAAGAATAAATTCTAAGTTTAAACTGTGACTTTAATTCTAAATTTGTTACTTGTGGGTTTTTTTTAACTTCTTTATTTTTATTGATTTCATAGAGGAAGGGAGAGGGAGAGAGAGAAACATCAATGATGAGAGAGAATCATCGATTGGCTGCCTCCTGCACACCTCCTACTGGGCATTGAGCCCGCAACCCTGGCATGTGCCCTTGACCAGGATCGAATCTGGGACCCTTCAGCCCTCAGGCCGATATTCTATACACTGATCCAAACCATCCAGGGCATGTTACTTGTATTTTTTAAACTTGTTTTCATTGAAGGGGACGTTAGAATTTGAATGTTTCTTTGTTTAGAATTACAGGCTCATATTTAATATGTGCTTATCTTAATATTTTTATTTTCAGTACATTTTTCTCCTGCAGAACTAGACAGCATGCTGTTAAAGAACACTGACTCCGTAGAACTGGCTTTGTCATATGCTAAAACCTGGTCAAAATATACCAAGAACATAGTGTCATGGGTTGAAAAAAAGCTTAATTTGGGTAAGTGGTCCTTTAGGGCTTCTGATTAAATTTGGAGTGTAAGAACTAAATAGCTTGAAATTCATTTGCTACAGACTATGAGTAATAGGATTCCAAATTAGTAGCTGTTTCACTGTAGTAAATAAAATCATTGTCAATTTTCTCTTCTTGAAATAAGAAAAACTCTTCCTACAATAAATGTACTTACCAAACATTACTGTAGGACAATTACTACATCTCAGGACACAAAAGACAAATAGTATACTGTGTTTGCCTTTAAGGAATTCATACTTTAGTAGGTAAAAGAAATGCAGTTATCAAGATAATATGGTAAAAGGAGATAAAACCAACAATAGATGTATGAACAGAAGGCAGTGGAAACATATAAGAAGCATCTTAATAGCTAAAATTTTCCCAGTATTTATGGTTGACAAAATACTTTTATATCCATTATTTTATTTAGTTCTTACCAAAACCCTGTGAAATAGGTAGGACAAGAATTATCCTCATTTTACAGCTGAGACAAACAAGATAGGCAATTTGCTTAAAGTGAAGAATGCATATCTACCTAAGATCACATAATTGTAACTGGAAGAATATACTAGAATTTACCAAGAACCTGTGAGAATGCCCTTCAGAATCACCTGATTACTCTTATAAAAGGACAATATCCAGGCATAGGTCCCATTCCCTAGAGTCAAGGTCTAAGCAAGTGAGTTTTGAAGGTTTCCCAGTTCATTTTGACAAACACTTCGAATGAAGAATCACAGCATCATATCATGATGTGAACTATTATTTGTGATCACTCTTTAATTGAGGAATCACAAAAATTTTGGAGTGGGGGCAGGGGGAATAAATAATTTTTTAAAATCTTCTGATGCTTTCTTTGACCTTTTCAGAATTGGAGTCCTCTAGAAATATTGTTAAGTTGGCAGAGGCAACTAGAACTAACTTTGGACTACAGGTAAGTTTTCAGTGAACTACTAGGGTTCTATACCAAGAGATTATGGTAGCTCACAATCTCTTGGTATAGAAGAAAGTATTCAGATGAGCTCCTGATAGTGCCTTGCAAAATCAGAAAATGTCATAGTTTGTATAGGAATGAACTTAAATAGTAAACTTTTTGTTAACAGAATAAAATTCTTTTAAATTGACTTGTATACTCATTATGAAAAAAATCAACCTAGGAAATTCAGAATTTTATACGAATGTTATCTTATTAGCTACTAATTTTGCTAGTTTAGTTTTATAATTATCAATTTTTTTCAGTATTTTTCCCATAGTCATATTTAAAACTAGATATTTTTCTTTAAAATAAAGTCTACACTTAAAATTTCTCTTTTTGAAGAAGAGTGGGTGGGGGAGGGTCTGGAGCACTAGTGCAATTTCTTTTGGAAAAATTACTTTCCATTTTTAAATTGTAGGAGTTTATGCCACTGCAGTCTCTGTTTACCAATGCTCTTCTAAATGACATAGAGAGCAGTCACCTTTTACAGCAAACAATTGCAGCGCTCCAAGCCAACAAATTTGTGCAGGTAAAAATTTATATGTACAATACACATATTTAAAAATAGCAGCATACCTTTAGAAAACAGTGTTTTTTTCTTTCTTTTTTAAAAATACCTTGACAGCCTCTACTTGGGAGGAAAAATGAAATGGAAAAACAAAGGAAAGAAATGAAAGAACTTTGGAAACAGGAACAAAATAAAATGGTTAGTATTTTAATGGAGTTTTATCTACATATTTGTGAATATTTAAATCATCTATAGTAGCCCAGCTGGTGTGGCTCAGTGGTTGAGTGTCCACCCATGAACCAGGAGGTCACTGTTCAATTCCTGGTCAGGGCACATGCCCAAATTGTGGGCTTCATCTCCAGTAGGGGGTGTGCAGAAGGCAGCCAATCGATGATTCTCATCATTGATGTTTCTATCTCTTCCTTTTAAATATGTATTTTTAAATCTATTAAAAACATTTAAAAAATCATCTGTAGTATATAAGCAACACCCTGAGAAGGTGCATATCTTACTCTATAGTTTTTCTGAGTTCTGTATTAACTATCTTGCTGAATATGTTAAAGAAACCTATAATTTTGGGTTTCTTATTTTCTACTTAACACTTTTTTTTTCTATATAGCTTGAAACAGAAACTGCTCTTAAAAAGGCAAAATTGTTATGCATACAACGTCAAGATGAGTATGAAAAAGCAAAATCTTCCATGTTTCGTGCAGAAGAGGAGCATCAGTGTGCAAGCGGTGGATTAGTGAAAAATCTTAATAAGCAGCTAGAAAAAAAGCGAAGGCTAGAAGAGGAGGCTCTTCAAAAAGTAATGATTTTTGTTGTTATTTGCAAGTTGAATTAGCAATAATCTGTTAAAGCTTTGGTTCTCAAACTTAATCATGCATCAGGATCACCTGAAAGATTCCTTTAAAAGACCGCTGGGCCTCTGCCAGAGTTTCTGATTCAGTGGCTCTAGGGTTAGCCTCAGACAACTTGCATTTGTAGTAAGTGCCCAAGTGATGCTGCTACATATTTAAAAATAACAGTGTGGGGATCCATACTTTGAAAACCACTCTGCTAAAAGACTTTTGCTTATCTTTTGAATATTTGGGTTTGTTTGTGAAAGAAGTATCTTAGAGAAATTAGTAGTTAAATATTTTGACATGATTCTTTATGAATATATATGTATATTAATCTCAATACCTGATAACAAGGCTAGGCTGAAGCTTTGTCTTTATGAAATATAATTTGATAAATTCTGTAAGAAGATTATATAAACAATAGTAAATGTAAGTAGAAAAGGCTGTTAAGTAGAATTGGACATTTATAGGCAAACAGTATACTAATTATAAATCATACTTGACTATTCATTGATATTAAGTTCCCTTGAATCACTGACCAAAACAAATTATCTTTAAAAATATGCTATTTAAAACATAAAATACCAGAATTTATACATAAAGACTTTCAATTATTATTATTACTAAAATTTATCTTTGTTGTTGAAAGTATTACAGATGTCCCCTTCGTTTTGTTGTTATTTTTTTCCCATTGACCCTATCTTTGCACCCGCCCCTCCCAAGCCTTTGCCATACTATTGTCTGTTATTTAAACTGAGCTTTCCTGCAGTAGTATTTGTTTTAAAATATAGATTCTGAGGAACAGTGTTTTTTGTTTTTTTTTTCTGTGTTACTCCTGAAGGTAGAAGAAGCAAATGAACTCTATAAAGTTTGCATGACAAATGTTGAAGAAAGACGAAATGATCTAGAAAATACTAAGAGAGAAATTTTGGCACAACTCCGGAAACTTGTTTTCCAGTGTGATCTTACCCTTAAAGCTGTAAGTAATTTTTTTCAGTACTTTGAAGGCAGGAGGGGAAAAAATTATCTGCAGAAGGGAGAGAGAGAGATGCTTGATGTGTCGTGATAAAATTAAATCCAACAATTCTTATGGGATTTAATGTCTACAATTAATGGAACATTTAGAGTTTTAAAATAGGCTGTGTTTTTTTTTTTTGGTGGTTGTTTTGTTGTGTGTTTTTTAAATCTTTATTGTTCAGATTATTACAGTTGTTCCTCTCCCCCCCCTCCCCCCGCCCCGCCATAGCTTCCCTCCTCCCAGTTCCCACCCCACCCTCAGTCCTTACCCCCCCCATTGTCCTTATCCATAGGTGTACAATTCTTATCCAGTCTCTTCCCACATTCCCAACATGCTCTCCCCTTCCCCCCCGCCAAGATTGTCAGTCCACTCCCTTTCTATGCCCCTGATTCTATTCTATTCACCAGTTCATTCTGCTCATCAGATTTTTTATTCACTTGATTTTTAGATTCACTTGTTGATAGATTATGTGTTTGTTGTTCGTAATTTTTATCTTTATCTTCTTCTTCTTCCTCATTCTCAAAGGATACCTTTCAGCATTTCATATAATACTGGTTGGGTGGTGGTGAACTCCTTTAGTTTTTTTTGTCTGTGAAGCTCTTTATCTGACCTTCAATTCTGAATGATAGACTTGCTGGGTAAAGTAATCTTGGTTGTAGAAAATTGCTATTCATCACTTTGAATATTTCTTGCTACTCCCTTCTGGCCTGCATGGTTTCTGTTGAGAAATCAGCTGACAGTCATATGGGTACTCCCTTGTAGGTAACCAACTGCCTTTCTCTTGCTTAAGCTTCTCTCTTTGTCTTTTGCCCTTGGCATTTTAACTATGATGTATCTTGGTGTGGCCCTCTTTGGATTCCTTTTGTTTGGGATTCTCTGCGCTTCCTGGACTTGTAAGTCTATTTCTTTCACCAGGTAGGGGAAGTTTTCTGTCATTATTTCTTCAAATAGGTTTTCAATATCTTTCTCTCTCTTCTGGCAACCCCATAATTTTGATGTTGGTACGCTTGAAGTTGTCCAGAGGCTCCTTACCCTATCTTCATATTTTTGGATTCTTTTTTCTTTTGGCTTTTCTTGTTGGGTGTTTTTTGCTTCTTTGTATTTCATATCTTTGATTTGATTCTTGCGATCCTCTAGTCTGCTGTTGGACCTCTGTATATTATTCCTTATTTCAATCAGTGTATGCTTAATTTCTAGCTGGTCCTTTTTCATATCCTCGAGGGTCTCACTAAATTGGCAGTCTCTAGAAAATTCTTGAAAAACCTTATAACCATGGTTTTGAACTCTATATCTAATAGTCTGCTTTCCTCCATTTCTGTCATTTGTGACCTGTTTCTTTGTCTCCGCATTTTGGCTGCTTCCCTGTGTTAATGGAGTGGTTTCTGTGCTAGGTGTCCTATAGGGCCCAGTGGCTCAGCCTCCCCAATTACGTGAGGTGGGTACTCTGGGTGCACTGCTTTGTCGGCTTTGTGCACAGTCTTGTTGTAGCTAAGCCTTGATTGCTGTTGGTATCACTGGGAGGAATTGACCTCCAGGCCACTTGGCTGTGAGAATCAGTTGTGTCTATGGTGAAAGGACTTATGTGCTGGAGACACCCTTATGGGGCAAGACTTGCTTCAGTGGGGCTTTGGTGCTCACTGAGTCTGCCCCCTGAGTGTGTCCCTTATGGATCTGAGGAGTTGTAATCTGGGTGGTCCCGCTCTGACCCCTGGGTATACTGGCTCTTGGATCTCTAAGGAGGTGCTATTTTAGCTTCTGCCTAAGGTTACCCAGCCTCTTATATATAAAAGCCTCTATGTGCAGCTTGGTTGGGGTGGGGTCTTGGGGAATCAACAGGGAGGAGTAAACAGCTATGGCCAATTCTCTGCCCTGCCCTAGGAGGCACTGGGTGTCAGTGTTCCACAGTATTCACTGTAAGCAGCACTGAGAGAAAGCCGCTCTGAATTTCCTCCTGGTGTCACACAGGTGCCACACAGTCCAGCTTCTCCCCGTATGAGTCTGGGTCTCTAGAAACTTGCCCAGAACTGGAGTTCAGAGCCGCTGGGAACTTGTGACTTCCTCTGGAATGAAAAAGGGAACCATGTCCTCAGTTGCCAGCCCTTTCTGCGAGCCCTTTCCGCGCATGCCACCGTACCTTTGCACTTTGCTTCCAAACCTCCTCCGAGTATCAGTCTCTTTCTGGTTGTAGAATTTCCACTCAGCCAGCCTTCCTGTGGGTCTGGGTGGTGTCCATTTTTTCTTTTCGTTGTGGTTTTGAAATGTTTGTGTGAGGCAGCAAATACATGTGTTTACCTATGCCATCATCTTGGTTTCTCTTCTTGGCTAAGTTTTTAATAGCGGTTTTAGTTACATTTTTTAATCTGGTTCCCCTTACCCTCACTTCATGTGTAGATAATTTGTTTAATTTAAACTGATGTCTGAGACTTTGAAATTGCCTTCATACCACTGTCTGTTTTAGCTTGGTTTGACAAAATGGATTTGAAACTTCTATCGTACTGTGAGGTCTGTTTTTTAAAAATCGAGTAAAATAAATATTAAAATTGAGCTCAGTGATTTATTTGAAAACAAAATAATCCTGCCCTTAAGTGTTTTCGTTTGCCTCTTTAAACCTGTTTTTGTAAAAAAAATTTTTTTAAACCCAACTTCTTTGGGGGGTTTTATATTTTATAAATTTTCTCACATGCATAAATTTGTATAATCACCCACCATGACTATTAGGATTCAGAACAATTCCACCACTTTAGAAAATTTCCTCACACTGCCTCTTTGTAGTCAAATTCTCCATTCACCCCTAACCCCAGGCAAGTATTAATGTGTCCTCCATCTTTCTAGTTTGGTCTTTTCCAGAGGTTCATATAAATGGAATCATTAGTATATAACCTTTGGAGACTAGCTTCTTGTACTTAACATAATACCTTTGAGATTCATCAATGTTATGCATGTATTAATAGTTCATATCTTCTTATTTCAAAGTAGTATTCCATTATATGAATGTGTATCCATTCACCAATTGGACATTTGTGTTGTTTCCAGTTTGGAGTGATTATGAATAGAAGTACTATGAATATTTGTATATAAGTTTTTGTGTTAATGTATGTTTTCATATTTCTAGGGTAAATACCTAAGAGTGAGATTACTGAGTGGTATGATAAATGTCTGTTTAACTTTATAAGAAATTGCCAAAATGGTTTCCAGGGAGGCTATAATATTTTTCATTCTAACTAGTAATGTATGAGAGTTCCAGTTATTCTGCATCCATGGTTACACTTATTAGTTGTTTTTATATTTTAGCTGTTCTAATAAGTGTGTAGAGGTAGCAGTTTTTAACTTGTTTTTCCATTATGACTAACAATATTGAGCATCTTTTCAAGGGCTTATATGCAATCTGTATTTTAACTGTGTTTTAAAAATTAAGTTGTTAATGTTGTGCTTGCATATAATGTCTTAAAGTCTCCTCTTTATTCTTTTGGCAATATCTTTTATAGAGCAAAAATATTGATGGAATCTAATTTATCAATTTCTTCTTTCATGTGTCATGCTGTGGTATCACCTAATCCAAAGTCACAAAGATTTCTGTATTTTCTACTAAAAGCTTGATATATGATCCATTTTTAGTTAATTTTTATCTAAGGTGTGAAGTGTTAGTTGAGGTTTGCTTTTTTGCATATGGATGTTTTATTAAAATTATACCCAGCGGATTTTAATTTATGGAGGTGACTGAATGCTGACTTGGAGTGGTCAGTGTTGTTGAAAGATGGGGACATGATATGCTACATGGGGCCACAGGAGAAATATCAGGTATGGTCAATCAGAGTGGGTGTGAGGGGAAAGCTGAATACAGACCCTTAGTTGAAGGTTCCAAGAAAAAGGCAATATAAGGCAGGATAAGCAATATGGGATTGGCTATTTTGAATAATTCCCGTGGGCTTTAAGGTACAGGGATGGTCTCCAGTTGTTTGATATCAGGCCCTGGGATGATATATGGCATGGGAAAATATTGGCTTGGTGAGTGAGAGATGATGAGGTAGTTAGAACTGCATATGAAAGATGTGCTCCCAGGCTAAGAATTGGCTAGCCCTGGGAGGCACAGTCACTCCCCAGCCAGCAAGCTTTGTGAAATGTCAAAATAACGTCATAAAATAAAGAGCATGATTAATACAGGTGTCAACTTGTTCTAATACCATTTGTTGAAAACATTGTGTCATCTCCATTGAATTGACTTTTCATCATTGTCAGAAATCAGCTGACCACATTTTTGTAGGTCTTCTAGAGTCTCTATTTTATTTCATGGATGAGTGTCTGTCCTTTTGCCAAAAACCTCCTGTGTTCATTACTGTTGCTTCATAGCAAGTCTTAAGATCAGGTAGTGTGTTTTCCAACTTTATTCTTTCTCAGAATTGTTTTGAGCATTTAAGAGCCTTTGACTTCTATTTTCTGGAAGAGATTGTGAAGAACTGGTGTTGTTTCTTTAAATGTTTGGTGGCATTCCCTGGTGAAAGCCCTTGGGCTTTGAGTTTTCATTTTCAGACAATTTTTAACTGTATATTCAGTTTCTTTGGTATTTGCCTAATTGAGTTAATTATTTATTTTTGGTTGAATTTTTAGTAGTTTGTAGCTTTCATGGAATTGGTCTCACTCATCTAAGTTGTTAAATTTGTGTGCATGGAGTTGTTCATAGTATTCTCCTAGCCTTTTAATGTTTGTAGTGATATTCTCTTTCAATCCTGGTAATTTGCGCCTTCTTTCTCTCTCTTTGGTTAGCCTGGCTAGAGGTTTATAAATGTTCTTTTCAAAGAAACAACTTTTGATTTCATTGTTTTTGTTTGTTTGTTTGTTTTTTAAATGTATGTCTGCTTGATTTGGGATTATTTAGATTTTTTAAAAATGATTTTTCTAAATTTTACTTTATTTTTTGCATCATCATTTATCCCCCCATATCCTTCCCTACCTCCACCCACTATCCTACCTGCCCCTGCAATCACCACACTGATGCTTTTCTTTTAAATTATTTAAAAGTGGAAGCTTAGATTGTTCCAAACCTACCTGCTTTTTAAATACACATATTTAATTATTTAAATTTTCCTCTAAGCACTGCTTCTCTACATCTCACAAATTTTGAATTATATATTTTTATTTTTGTGCAGTTAAAGATGTTCTTAATTTCCCTTGAGACTCTATCTTTGACCTGCAAAAGTTTATTGTTTAATTTCCTTTCCTAGCTATCTTTTTGATGCTGATTTCTAGTTTTATTCTGTTATGGTGAGAGGAATACTGAGTATGAGTTCAGTTCTCTAAAATTTGTCATGGTTTGTTTTATGATTCTGTCTTGGTGAATGTTCCAAGTGTGCACTTGATGAAAACAATGTTTATTTTGCTGTTGTTGGCTGGAGAGTTCCATAAATGTCAATAAATTCCTGTCGGTTTATTGTGTAATTTATTTCTTCTATGCCCTTGATTTACTTCTATGAATTACTGAGAAAGGAGTTTTAAAGTTTTGAAATATTGTATATTTTTATTTCTACCCATTTTTGCGTTATATATTTTGAAACTGTTAGATACTTACACATTAATAACTTATATACTAGTATTCGTGGTGAGTTGATCCTTTTATTTTTTATTTTTTTAAATCTTTATTGTTCAGATTATTACAGTTGTCCCTTTTTCCCCCCATAGCTCCCTTCTCTCAGTTCCCACCCCACCCTCTTCCCTTACACGCCCCACCGTCCTCATACATAGGTGTACGATTTTTGTTTAGTCTCTTCCCGGACCCACAACATCCCTTTTCCCCTGAGAATTGTCAGTCCACTCCCTTTCTATGCCCCTAATTCTATTACATTCACCAGTTTATTCTGTTCATCAGATTTTTTATTCACTTGATTTTTAGATTTACTTGTTGATAGATATGTGTTCGTTGTTCATAATTTTTATCTTTGCTTTTTCTTCTTCTTCCTCTTCTAAAAGGATACTTTTCAGCGTTTCATATAATACTGGTTTGGTGGTGATGAACTCCTTTAGCTTTTTCTTATCTGTGAAGCCCTTTATCTGACCTTCAATTCTGAATGCTAGCTTTGTTGGGTAAAGTAATCTTGCTATTCATCACTTTGAATATTTCTTGCTACTCCCTTCTGGCCTGCATGGTTTCTGTTGAGAAATCAGCTGACAGTCGTATGGATGCCCCCTTATAGGTAACTAACTGTTTTTCTCTTGCTGCTTTTAAGATTCTCTCTTTGTCTTTTGCCCTTGGCATTTTAATTATGATGTGTCTTGGTGTGGTCCTCCTTGAGTTCCTTTTGTTTGAGGTTCTCTGCACTTCATGGACTTGTAAGTCTATTTCTTTCACCAGGTAGGGGAAGTTTTCTGTCATTATTTCTTCAAATAGGTTTTCAATATCTTGCTCTCTCTCTTCTTCTGGCACCCTCATAATTCTGATGTTGGTATGCTTGAAGTTGTCCCAGAGGCTCCTTACACTATCTTCATATTTTTGGATTCCTTTTTCTTTTTGCTTTTCTGGGAGGGTGTTTTTTGCTTCTTCGTATTTCAAATCTTTAACTTGATTCTTTCAATCCTATAGTCTGCTGTTAGATCTCTGTACATTATTCTTTATTTCAGTCAGTGTATGCTTAATTACTAGCTGGTCCTTTTTCATATCCTTGAGGTCTCACTAAATTTATCGGTGGTTTCTAGAAAATTCTTGAAAAACCTTATAACTATGGTTTTGAACTCTATATCCAGTAGTTTGCTTTCTTCCATTTCTGTCATTTGTGACCTGTTTCTTTGTCTCCGCATTTTGGCTGCTTCCCTGTGTTGATGGAGTGGCTTTCTGTGCTACGAGTCCTATAGGGCCGAGTGGCTCAGCCTCCTCAATTACCTGAGGTGGACCCTCTTGGTGCACTGCTTTGTAGGCTTTGTGCACAGTCTTATTGTAGTTAAGCCTTGATTTTTGTAGGTATCACTGGAAGGAATTGACCTGCAGGCCAGTTGGCTGTGAGAATCAGCTGTGTCTATGGTGGGAGAACTTTTGTGCTGGAGACACCCTTATGGGACAAGACTTGCTTCAGTGGGGCTTTGGTGCTCACTGAGTCTGCTCCATGAGTGTTTCCCTTATGGATCTGAGGAGTTGTAATCTGGATGGTCCCACTCTGAGCACTCGGTACACTGGCTCTTGTATCTTTAAGGAGGTGCTAATTTAGCCTCTGCCTGAGGCTACCCAGCCTTTTATATGCAAAAGCCTCTGTGTGCAGCTTGGGTGGGGTGGGGTTTCTGGGAATCAACAGGGCGGAGCAAACAGCTATGGCTGATCTTTAGCCCAGCCCTAAGAGGCCCTGGGTCTCAGTGTCCTGAGGTAGTCGCTGTAAGCACTGCTTAGAGAAAGCCACTCTGGAGTGTCTCCCACTGCCCGACAGTCCAGCTTTTCCCCATATGAGTATGGATCCCCAGAAACTCACCCAGAACTGGAGTTCAGAGCTGCCGGGAGCTTGTGACTTTCTCCTGATTGAAAAAGACAACTGCATCCTCAGTTGCCAGCCCTCTCCGTGTGCCCGCCTCCATACCTCTTCACTTCACTTCCAAACCTCCTCCGAGTCTTGGTGTGCTTTTATCTTTGCTTCTGGTTGTAGAATTTCCATTCAGCCAGTCCTCCTGTGGTTCTGGGTGGTGTCTACCCTTTCTTTTCGTTGTACTTTTGAAGTGGTTGTGGGAGGCAGCAATTTTAGGTGTTTACCTGTGCCATCTTGGTTTCTCCCTGGATCCTTTTAGCCTTATGAAATATTTTTTTATCCTGGTAATTTTCCTTCCATTTTAGTGTACTTTATTTTAATATTGATATGGGTATTTCAGTTTTCTCATGCCTTATTTTTAGCATGGTTTATCTTTTTCCATTTTTTGTTTTTAATTTGCTCATTATATTTAAAGTGAATTCCTTATATATCATATATCATATAGTTGCCTTGACTTTAATTTTATTTTTAAAGAATAGTTTATTGATTTTTAGAGAGAGGAAGGGAGAGGGAGTGATGTTGATGTGAGAGGGAAACATCTATCGGCTGCCTCCTCATGCCACCTACCAGAGATTGGAATCAAACTGGTAATTGGTACATGGGACAACACCCAACCAACTGAACTACACTGGCTGGGCCTGTCTTGACTTTTTAAAAATCTATTTCGACAATCTTTTTTTAAGAGAGTGTTTAGATAATTTATATTTAATTGTAAATATACTTTCAAGATTTAGTTCTATTTCATTACTGGTTTTCTGTGTATATCTTATGTTTCCCTTTACTTGCCTTTAGCTGCTTATTTTAATTTATTTAACTTTTATTTTTATCTATTTAATTTAATACAGGGGTTGGCTAAAGTAGGTTTACAGTTGTGAATATGTAAGTTTATTTTATTATTTATTTATTAATTATTGTATTATTTATATGTATTATGTAGACCTACTTTTGTCTACCCCTGTATAGATTTAATCTATTTTGTTCTCTATTATAATTATATTTTACTTTATATAATACTAGAAGCCTGATGCACAAAAATTTGCACCAGGCTAGGGGTTCCTCAGCCCAGCCTGTGCCCTCTCGCAGTCTGGGACCCCTCAGGGGATGTCCACCTGCTGGCTTAGGCCTACTCCTCTGGGGATTGGGCCTAAGCTGGCAGTCAGACATCCCTCTGGCATCCTGGGAACCCTCAGGGGATGTCCACTTGCCAGCGGGGAGCAGGTCTAAGCTGCAGTCGGACATCCTTAGTGCTGCTGAGGAGGCGAGAAAGGCTCCCACCACCACTGCTGTGCTGGCAGTCATCATCCTGGCTTGTGGCTGAGCACAATGCCCCTGTGGGAGTGCACTGACCACCAGGGGGCAGCTCCTGCATTGAGCGTCAGCCCCCTGGTAGTGTGTGTGATAGTGGCTAGTCATTCCCAGTCGTTCTGCTATTAGAGTCAATTTGCATATTACCCTTTTATTATATAGGATAGAGTCCTGGCACATGGGTGAGGGCCGGCTGGTTTGCCCTGAAAGGTGTCCCAGATCAGGATGGGGGTCCCATTGGGGTGCCTGGCCAGCCTGGGTGAGGGGCTGATGGCTGTTTGCAGGCTGGCCAAGCCCCCCCAGTGGGAACCCTCACCCCATGGAGGTGTGACCAGCCTGGGTGAGGGGCTGAGGGTTGTTTTTAGGCTCCCACAGCCCCTTCAGGGTGGGGGAGTCCCACTGGAGTGCCTGGCCAACCTGGGTGAGGGGCTGATGGTGATTTCCCTGTGACCCAAGCTTAGAGCCTCTCCTTTTTTTTCTTTTCTCTGGGATTTATTTATCTTCTATAATTGAAACTTTGTAGCTTTGAGCGGAGCCAGGGCTGGCCAGAGCAGGCAGGAAGCTTGGCTTCCTCCATCGCCGGGGGCAACCCAAGCCTCCTGCTTACTTCAGCTCCATCTTAGTTGGGTTAATTTGCATTCTCGCTCCTGACTGGCTGGTGGGCGTGGTTGAGTGTAGCAGAGGGACAGTTAATTTTGCATATTTTATTATATAAAATTCTTATCCACGTTTTAATTTATCTGTTACCTGCATTTTTATGTGTTGGTTTTTTATCTGTATTTCTTTGTATAGTTTTTTTTTTAAGGTTGCACAAAGGATATACAGGGTGGGGCAAAAGTAGATTTATAGTTGTGAGTACACAAAACATATAGTTTATTCTTGTATTATTATTTATTATTGTATTATTTTCCAAATGAATAACTATAAGTGTACTTTATCCCACTCTGTATTGTGTATATTCCTTTTGTAACCAGAATCTGTCTTTTGAACAAGATTTCCCACGTTATTCATTTGCATATTAACTTTTTTTAAGCACTTGTTTAGAGAAGTTATAAATAACTTGATCAAGGTCACCCAGCACACAAGTTGTAAGGCTCTAAGATAAGAAGAACCTGATTGAATGACGTTAGAGCCCATGCTTTTAAATCCTGTGCTGTCTTGCTGAATGATTATTTAGTCTGGGTTTGAGCAACTCCAAACTTAGTATGATGTTTATATTGAGCTAAAAATATCTGTTTCCTGTGGATCTTTGAAGTCATACTGTACTACTATAATCCCTTCCACAAGACAACATTTTAAATATTTAAAGGTAATTATTGTCTTCTGTTTTTCTTCCATATTAAATATCCCAAAATATGATTACTTTTTTCCATACAACATGGTTTTAAGTTCTCCCATGAGCTGCAATCTTGTTTGTCTACATTCCTTTTAAAAAGAAATGCTACTTGGTAATACAATTATGATTTTATTTAATTTGATGTTATGTATACAAGAAAGAGGTTGCCTAATTTTGTGTATAATACATCTGTGTTTATAAATGCCTACTAGTTATATAAAAGAAAGGTAAAGCAGATACCTGCTCTCAAGTTGTTTAGAATTAACATATCTGAAAAATTGGAAAGCAATATGTATCAGTGTATGAAGTAAAGTTTGAAGTTCAGGTTCCCTAAACTTGAACAAATTCCCAAACTCATGAAAATCACTGCAATATGTAATGTATAAGGACAGTTTATATAGAGGTTCTACATGTGTATTTGTGAATAAAATTTCTTATTGGTTATTTTTTTAACCAAATTAATCATTCAGAATGACATTATTCACATGTATTTATTTAATTTTATTTTTTAGGCATTATTCACATTTAGATATAAGCAAATACTAAATCCAACAATAGTTCTTAATTATAGATATTATCTTCTAGGTAAAAACTGACTTTCTCCGATGTTTTCTTCCCCTCCATCAAAAAAATTGACATTTTTGGGGACGTATTTTTCAACACCACCTCCCAAATTGTTTTTAAAAATATATGTGTCCATTCTAGGATATATCATTGCATATATATTGCAGAGAAAACAAAATCATTGGAGATATAAAGATTAGATAAACTATCAGGTTCATTCACTATATTAAGGAACGTACACAATCAGATTCATATCCCAGAAAAATAGTTATATCATAGTCGTTAAGGATCATTCTTGAATATTCAAAATTGCCTTGAATTTTAGAGCATTGAAGTATGTGGGGTGTAGATCATAATTAATTTCTAAGTGAGAGGAAGGAGAAATGAGCAAGATAGTCACTAAAGACCTAATCAAATAATTGGGCTTTGAAGAATGGGAAAAATTAGAACAAGAGTGTTTTGGGTGTTGTTGTTTTTTAGAGTATTCAATAAAATTATCATTTTTTTAAAAAAAATTGTAAATATAAAATTATATTGAACAAAAATTAATTTTTATATTATGGCCCATTTAAGTAGAAGAAATTTTCCCCATTGATTTGAAATTATGGAAAATTGTAGTTCATCAGCTATCAGAAAAATTCACACTAATTCTTGTGCCCATGGAATAATAGAAATTAGATGTAGATGACAAAAGCTGGGCATAGAATTAAGTCCTGTGTGCTTGAGTGAGCAATACCAGAAAACATACAAAATTACAGTATGACCTTGACTAATAACACCTCCTGTTACTCTCTATTTGGTCATTTCCCCAAATGTGGACACTGCTAACTATTGGGAACCTAGAAGAAAGGGACTAAGTCCCTGACTCAGAAAACACATTGAGGGGCAAAAAGGTCTAAAGGAGCATGATGGTTTTTTAAGTATCTGTGGGCCACTTCAGTTAAGGTGCCTCTCAAGTCCTGGAGGAACTCCCACCTGGGGACCACACTTTAGCATTTCTGTTAAGTGTGCGAGAAGGCTGAATAATTTAGGGAAAATATATTTAAGATTGGGCTACCTGTATATATTATTGCTTAAGTCTTTTATTATTAA
>PVJC01029105.1:0-22118 GCA_004026665.1 Murina feae | reverse complement strand
CTGACACTACAGCTCACCTGGGAACCTGACACTACAGCTCACCTGGGAACCTGACACTACAGCTCACCTGGGAAGCTGAGACCATAGCAGATAGAGTTTCTCAGCCCTTGTATCTCCTCAGACTATTGCATCAGCTTTGGCAGAATGCAGACACGACTCAGCTCTACAGATGCCTTATCTTTGGAATCTGTCCTCGTTCTAAAGTAAAAAGGGGTGAAACATCAGCGATCCCTGAGACATCCACTGAGGCACGAGGAGGCTTTCCATGTGCCTGTCTGTCCCTCCACTAGACAGCAATGATCTCAGTGAAGGGTCAAGGTGACCTGTCTCTGTCCACAGCTCCGACCTGTGTCCGCACATGCCTGTGTGTGTGTGTGTGAGAGAGAGGGGAGGGGCACAAGGCACTTGAGGGGGCTTTGGGACTGAGGAGTGGAAAGAGCAGTGTGAGCATGATTGTCCTTGATCTGGAAACTTCTGGTGAGATGTGTGTGTGTGTGTGTGTGTGTGTGTGTGTGTGTGTGTGTGTGTGTGAAGGCACGGAAGGAGGGTAATGAAATGTCGGATGCAATTTCGCACCCTGCCTTTCCTGCTGTTCTTCCGCGTTTGCTCTCTGAATTAGCGCCTGCATTCGGCCTGCACCCTGTGCCAAGCCTTTCTGATGGTCTGGCAGGTTCTCTGATGAAGTGCCAGGTGCGCAGGCTCCAGAATGAGGACCGCCAGGTTGTATCTGCTCCCATCTTCAAGGCGACACAAACTGGCGTTCATTCCTTACGCGGGTTCTCAGTGCGTGTGTTCAGAGGGGCAGCGGGACTGCCTGAGTGAAGGGCAGTTAACGAGGCCTTATCAGATGCCCAGACACGATATCTCTGGCTGGAAAGCGAAGCTGGCCACGGACTCCCTTTGAAACTCTATCGCTGCCACTTACACCACTTTCTCCTAACATGCACGCCTTGCTCACACCCCTCTGTCACCAACACAGAAACCCGCTCCACCCCACAGCCCATGGCACCCTTACCCAAAGCACAGGCTCCCAGCCCGACCCTCTGCCTGCTCCCCAACCAGCCTGGCGCCTCCTCCTGTACGAGTCTCCCAGGAATCCTACTTCCAGGCGAGGGCACCCGGCAGGCAGGCGTCTTCTCCTCAGGCACTGCCTGGAGGCTGCTGCTCGCATTGCTCTGGGGAGGAAATGTGTTTACTGTTGTGTCCTCACACAGCAGATCTTCAATGGCAGGACCGGCGCGGTGACTATGGACCACTGTCCACTGTCAGAGCTGCTCCTGCCCTGGAAAGGTCGGGGCTTCTGTTTTCCATGTGACGAGTAACAAATAAGGAAGCACAGGGCGTGTGGGCTGTTGAGATTGCTCCTCGCTTCGGCTCTGCAGACTAGTTACTGGTTTTCTACCTTCTTCACTGGCGTCTGACAAATCTGTTCATATGCATTTTATTTGTTTTAATTCCCAGAAAGGAAAGCTGATCCTGAAAATTACTGCTCAGAAGAGCAACTCCAAGCAAATGCCACTCCTGGCAGAACCGCCGTGCCTCAGCCACACACTGAAGGGCACTGGGCTCTGTTCACGGGAGGCGGTGAGCAATGAGCCCCAGAGGGGTCCAGTGATGGCTCTTCCAGGTCCCCAGCATCAGAGGCACTTGTGGATCTGAATTATGAAGCAGATGTGGGGCTCCCTGCCCTCAGCTGTTCGCTGGCTGAAGAAAGGGGTTCCCCTGAGCTGGGAGAGAAACAGCCACTGCCCCACACTGTCTTGGACTCTGCCCCTCCCAGGAGGCATCCAGACCCCCGGCAGGGCCCGGGGAAAACATCCTAGCAGATAACCCTTAGTCGCTGGTGGTTAGAACAGAACAAACATACACTAACAACTAGTCACAGCGAGAGAGGGCCTTGGTGCTCTGGGCAGGAGAGCACGTGGGGTTAAACATATGATTCCAGACCCTGTGCTGCTTATAAGACAGAGATCTAACACATAAGGAAACACCACGGAAGTAAAGGATGATGCAGTGCTCATCAGACAAGAACTTTACAGAAACTTAATGAAAACTTCAAGGAATAACGCCCAACTTGACAGGAAAGGGTAATTATATAACAATAAAAATACTGAAGAGAATTTAGCATCTACCTCTAAAATAGATAGAGGTGAATCTAATCTAATAAAAGAGTAATATGCTAATTGTGTCATTCCGCTACATCCCAAGCCACACACACCAGCCAATCAGAGCAACTATATACAAATTAACCCAACCAATATGGTGCCCAGCAGCCACGGAGCTAGAGCAAGCAGGAGGCTTGGTTGACCTGGCAATGGAGGAAGCCAAGCTTCCCGCCTGCCTAGGTCAGCTGTGGCCTCCACTCAAGGCAACAAAGTTTGAATTAAAGAAGATAAATAAACCCCAGATTCCTGCTTCCAGCCAGCCTCGCTGGGAGCTTGGGTTGCTGGGGGCCATGGCCAGCCTGCAAATAGCCATCAGCCCCTCATCCAGGATGGCCCCACCCTCATGGGGTGAGGGTCTCTGCTGGGGGGCTTGGCCAGCCTGCAAACAGCCATCAGCCCCTCACCCAGGCTGACCAGGTACCCCAGTGGGACCCCCACCATGATCCTGGACACTCTTCAGGCCAAACCAGCTGGCCCCCACCCATGCACCAGGCCTCTATCCTATATAATAAAAGGGTAATATGCAAATTGACCCTAACAGCAGAACAACTGGGAATGACTGGTCACTGTGACACACTCTGACCACCAGGGGGCAGATGCTCAATGCAGGAGCCACTCCTGATGGTCAGTGCACTCCCACAGGGGGAGCTCTGCTCAGCCATAAGCCGGGCTGATGGCTGCCAGTACAGCGGTGGTGGTGGGAGCCTCTCCCACCTCCTAAGCAGGGCTAAAGATGTCCAACTGCAGCTTAGACCTGCTCCCTGCTGGCAAGAAGACTTCTCCGAGGGCTCCCAGGCTGCCAGAGGGATGTCTGACTGCCAGCTTAGGCCCAATCCCCCGGGGAGTGGGCCTAAGCCAGCAGGTGGACATCCCCCAAGGGGTCCCAGACTGAGAGAGGGCACAGGCCAGGCTGAGGGACACCCTGGTGTGCAAAGATTTTTTTGTGTGCACCAGGCCTCAAGTAAAAGAATAAGCAAGATTGAACTAAAAGCCACTGAGAATTTTAGAAAATTAACTTTATAAGGTCTGAAATAGGTGACAACTCATCTCAAAAAATGCCATGCTAAAAATCAGGTTTCCGACACAAAGTACAATTACTTAAATTAGATCAAGACACAAAAAGAAAGCAATATTTGGTAATTACTTAACCATCTGTATAACTCAGAGATTAAAGATATACATCCAGTTAAAATAAATAAATATTTACACATACACATATTTAAGGCTATAAATTTACTCCAAATCACTGTCATAGCTGCAATCATGTCTGAAAATTAATTTGCTTAAGAAGTTTAGATGGGAAGTTACCAATAAAATTAACTAACTGAAAGCAATAGGAAGAAAATAATAACCAGAACCAAACCCAATAGGAGGAAAACAGGTAGTGAGCAGGAATAGTCAACAAAGATAAAAAATGCAAATCTGATCAATATGTCCCTAATACATACACACTATTGTTTTACTGGTAGGGATTTTTTCAAACAAGAGGACGAGAACAATAGATATTAAAGCAATCGTAAAGAATAGTATTAGTAATTTTCCATCAAGGAATTTATGTATTACCATTTTTAATCTTTATGGTTGACAGTGTTACAGATGTCTCCCATCCCCCCCCCTTTGCCCCCATCCACCAGGTTCCCACTCCCTCAGACCTTCATCATATTATTGTCTGTGTCCGTGGATTAGGTATATCTATAATAATAAAAGTATGATATGCTAATTAGATCGGCTGTCCTTCTGAGGGAAGCCCGAGTCCTGGGTGCCAGAGGGAAGCCAGGGCAGGCAGCTGGGGGAAGGAAAGCCTACTCTTGCACAAATTCCATGCACCAGGCCTCTGGGATGCCTATAAAGTCTTTGGTTAGCCTCTCCCCACCCACCCCCACCCTCCGTCTGAGACCATCAGTCTGTGCCATGCTTCATGCCTCTGGACCTATTTTGTTCGTCACCTGTGGGAAAAGTCTCCTGCCTGAAAAGATCTGTGAACAGCCACATGAAGCTTTCTGTACGCAGCCATGCGTCCTGTCTTTTCAGTTTGTGGGGACTTTCCTTTTCCTCGCCTCGCTCTTCCTCCACAGAAGGAAGACCTTTTGAAAGGCTGCTTCGTCTGGAAAGGCAACAGCTTGCTTTTAGAACAGTGCACCCAGCCCGCGTGTCTGCAGACACCTGGCCTGGGGGTGTGGGGCGTGGCTGTGCACCTGGGCTTGACCCCTCAGGCAGCATTCACCCCAAGGGCTGCTTCCTGGTAGTACTGAGTCCACCTGAGCAGTACACCTCACAGGTACACAGGGAGTGAACTCAGGGGAAAGGCGCGTGGCTCCGAAAGGGCCCAAGTTTCCTGCCTGAAGCTGCCTTTGGAGATATTGATTTTTTTTTAAGGTGACATTTCTTTTCTTTTTTTAAAAAAAAAAATATCTTTTTACACCAGGGGGTGAGGGAATGAGTGGGAGGATGGAGGGGACAATAAGGGGATAAGGACATATTTGTAGTATCTTACTCAATAAAAGGAAAAAAATTTAAATTGATCTCAGAGGGAAAGGGAGAAGGAGAGAGAGATAGAAGCATCAACGATGAGAGAGAATCATTGATCGGCTGCCTCCTGCACGCCCACTACTGGGGATGGAGCCCGTAACCTGGGCATGTGCTCTGACTAGGAATTGAATCATGACCTCCTGGTTCACAGGTCCACACTCAACCACTGAGCCATGCTGGCTGGGTAAGGATATTGATTTGAAGCTGGTTATTAAGAAACAAGACTCAGAAGGAACCTTTGCCCGCCTTTCTTTCCTGCCCAAGAGATTCGGATAGAAGAACCTGCTCCCGAGAGGGAATCTTGGGGTGCAGCCTGAGCCTCATTTCAATTAAACGTGGTAGAGAGAGGGGCTTCGGACAAGGCCCTGTTAGCTAGACGGCCGTGTGTGCCATGGTTTCTGAGTTGCCTGCAAGAATTTCCCTGTCATGTGTGCTCAGCTCGTCCCCAACTACCTCTCAATGGCCCTTTCTCACTTCTGAAATCAATGCCCCATCCTTGCCCCTTTCTCGCCTTTGTCCAAAATGCCATATAAATATGCCAAAGTTGCCTCCCTGCCTCTGGAATTTTCATGCTCCTGGGAATTCCCCGTACACAGTATTGAATGTGATTTCCTCCCGATAATCTGTCTAGGCTAATTTGATTATTGGCCCAGCGAGGGGACCCTGGGAGGTGGGGATGAGAGTATTAATGCTTTTAGCCCCCACAGCACTTACTTCATGACAAATCAGGCCTCCTTTTACTAGTGTTCGCTAGTAAGTTTCATAAAAATATCTCATTTCAATTTAGCAAACTCATTAGGACTGCGGCATAATACCATTAAGTGCTCCTAGAACATTCTGGCTGTTACTCCGTGGAAAATCATTCTGAGGACGAGGACTAAAATTAAACTCCCGGCTGCACACCCAGCTGGTCACTCCAGGCACCAAGCGGCTCTCCCTGATTCGTTGGCAGCATCGCCTTTTCACGTTATACCTGCTCGTCCCAGTGTGCTTCTCACGCAGGCACCCCAGGCACACGGAAGAGTGGGGGAGAAGGACTGGGATAACGGAAACCTCAGGGTGGTTCTGCAGTACCATCTAGAGTCTCGGAAGACAATTGCAATCTTCCTACTAAGACAAACATTCTTTCACTCTCCGGGGCATTTAGAGAGCTTGGGCGCAGGGTGGGGGAGAGAGAGGGGGACACTTATTCTCCTTCCATCTCATCCGTTTAACCAGGAGTTAAGGAGACCTGGGCACGCCCACAGCCTTCACCTTTATGGCAGCTCATGCCCCACTAAGACTCACTGGAAGCATCGGGCATGGCACGTCCTGTTTCTCACCCTGAGAAATTCAGCCCTAGACACTAATTTCTGCGTATCCTTCCTGGGAAAAGCGCTTAAAACATTGCATCCTGTGAGATGTTATTAAATGTGGGGAAATATTCAACTGGATATCTAAGCAAACGCGTCTTTTTTTTTTTAACCTGTGCTTTCAATGCCAAGTAAATGTGCTCACACTGCCATGTGTGCTCAGCTCTTCCCCAACTACTCCTAAATGGCTCATTCTTACTTCTGAAATCAATGCCCCATCCAGTATTTTCCCCTGAAAATCTGCCTCTCCGCCTCAGGCAAGTTGACCGTCCCTGTGGGGTGCCTGCCCCTTAGGGCCTGCCCCTTAGGGATATCTCCTGTTTGCAGAAGTTGCCCAGAGCACCCGGGGGTCCCTGTCTCTCCGAATTAATGCCACTCATAAGCAGTCAAGGGAGAGATGTTGGCAATAAGTGATTGTGGATTAAATGGTGCACTTTCAGGGTCAGTCCTGCAGAAAGCGCTTAGGTGGAATCTGAGCGTGAAGACAAATGGAAATGAAGGGAAGCAGCTACCCCAGTTACAGTCTGGGCAGCCGGCCGTCCCAAGGCTCTGCTGCCCCCTGCTGGCGGCACGGAGCCGGTCCTGCGCGTTCTCCAGGCACTTCCTCTCCTCCAGGTCGCAGCTGGCCTGGAGCCCGCCTGCCATCAGCCCTCGCTGGTAAGCATTCTGGTTCCTGTCCAGCAGCGGACGTGCCACCTCAGCAGGAACGCTGGGAAAGGCATCCTGGATGCAGTGGTGTGTGGTATGCGGAATGCACGCTGGGTGCTTCCCTTAAACTAATGCTTCATTTAAAAACATACGCAGGAGAGCAAGGCAGAGCTGAGAGAGAACTGGTGTGAATTGGAGGTAGAGATACACCGTGTTACCTCCCCGGTTACTCTCGGCACCATTTGCCTTTGACACCAGCCTTTGGTTAAAGTCCCCGAGCTCACAGCCAGGACCCGCTGTCCTGACCAGGCTCAGGGGTGCGGAAACACACTCACACAGGCTTTCTACCCCCCCTCAATGCCCCCCCGCCCCCTGTTGGCTTGGCATTGACTTTCTCCCTAGAGACTGGCTACTGCCTTTGGGTCCAGTGCGACTTCTTAGACTGCGTTTAGCTCATTTGTGAAAAGTGCAAGAGCCGGGAGTGGATGGTGAGAGCAGACAGGACAGGTGAGTGCCTGAAAGGAGGGAGACCGCCTGGAGCCTCCATCTGGCTCAGGGGCTGGTGGTGGAATCCCTGGCACTGCACACTCAGCCCCTCTTGGGGTGTCCCTGCCCCTTTGGGGGCGTGGAGCTTGCTCTCACTGCATCAGAAATGAGAGACTGCCTCTGTGCGGAGCTGGGATGGAGCGCAGGAGACTAGTGACAGGTGGGGAGCTGCAGACCCAGGTCCTCCAGCCCCCACACATCCCCCCCAAGCTGCACTCCAGATGCCACAGGAGGCGAAGAGGCGAGGAGAACGGATCTGAGCCCACGGAGCACAGACATCTGAATGTGGTGACCCACCCAGCGCGTGAGCCCAGAGAACCGACCCCAAAGAGCTAGATGCAGCCCTGTTTTCACTGTGGAAAGGGAGCTGGAGGGAAGGCCCTGTGGGAAACGAGCCTCAGGAGTTACAAACAGCCAGAGGCTGCACTGCCCAGCTTCCCGGCCTTGCACATCTCCAGTCGCGCCCTCGGGGCCACTGCTGTGCTTTGGCCTGTGGCTCCCTGGCTCATTGGCCAATGAAAATGTCCATTAGCAGAGAATAAATACACTCTCTCCCTGCCGTCCTAACACAACGAATTACATGAAAGTAGCCCCCAAATCACATATTTCTAACATGGGTGTCACACAAAGACGCTCCGCCACTGATAATGTCCTCCGCAGGAGGGAAGGGACGCACGTCCCACTGGCTTGCGCTCAGGGACCCCCAAGCGGTGCAGGGACTGTGGGTGTGATGGAGGCATCGTGCTTCCTTCCAGCTGAGCAGTTAGAGAGGACACTGAAGGGGGCAGCCCTGAGCTGCCACGCGCCTCCCTGAGGGGAGGGTCACAGGCTTCCGGCTGCCCTGTGGGAGCCCTGAGGAGGCACAGATCTGCAGCTCCTTGGGTGCACCTGCCACTTGGGAGGTGGGAGGGGCACAGTTTGGGCTTCAGGGGACTCCGTGAGTGCTCCCCAACACCCAGAAGTCAGCAGCAAGGTCTGCGGTTGCTCTCCCTCCAGGCCCACCTGTGCCTCCCGTGAGCACCGGGTCTCCTGGCAGCGGCGCACACTCACTCCATGGCAGTGGCAGGAGTTGGAGATAATCCCCTGCACCACCCCCACCCAGAAGCAGGGCCCATGACCAGAGCAGGGGCCCAGGTCACACACCTGGGCGCACATCCCAGCCTCGCCTCCGCCAGCATGCAGTTCCCATCCTCTCCCCATGCAGCGGCCTGCTCCCCTGGATTGCACAGGGCCTGTAGGAGCTGCAGAGGGTGAGGGGGTGCCCGCCTTGTGCCCACTCTTAATGCGCCTTATAAGCACCAAAGAGGAAGCCACTGAGAGTATCGGGCGAGCTCAGCACCCGCCCTGTCACAGTTTCTTTTCTTACCCCCTTCCCTTTCCCCTCAAAGCTGGAAGGTGAAGTCCTCTGCCCGCTGGGCCTCCAGTCACCTCTGGAGTCAGCCTGGCACCCACCCTCGCGGCTCCTGCTGCAGCTGCCAGGGCTCCAGGGGAGCAGAAGCCCTGAGAAAACAGCCGTGGTCAGGAGAGGGAGGCTTCCCAGTGCAAGGCTGACCCTTCCCGGCGTGTCTCAGTGACACCCAATTCATCAGGTCACCAATGGGTCATGAGAAATGCATGGGGAAGACATGGCATTGGACACTGTCCCCACGTCCAGGCATAACACAGCTAATAACTTAGGGTGTCTTCACTTCCGGTTTCTTCTCACGAGTACTTGTGTGCATGTTTCTTATGGGACATCAATATCGATTGTGTCACTATTTTCACTTAACACTATAGAGCTTCTATTTCCTATACACACCCAATCCAATCACTGGACCTATAGATTCCTTCCTATCATAATAGAGGTCTAACAAATAAAAATTTACATCAATATTTGTCCACATTTCTGGTTATTTTCCTGAGCTATTCCCAGCAATAGAAATACTGGTGTGAATAGTAAGACTATGTAAATGACTTTGACATATAGAGCCCAAACACTTCAATCAATGAGTGTGGCCTCTCATAACAGGTCTATGGAAGTATTAACTTACTGTACTTTATCAACCTGCATTATATTTTCAATCTTTTCTCCTTTAATTTGCCTAAAAATTTTCAGTGGGTAAGGTGAGCTTTTAGGTGTGATTTTCCTGCTCTCTCGGAGAGAGAAGTGGGAGTTGGGAGCATAGCTCAGAGCCTGAGAGAAAGTTCTGTGTGTGTGGTGGGGGACCTTGGGGTCACCCGGACATGAGATCTAGAGCCAAGCTGTGGGCAGCACCCAGGCTTTAGTGCCTTTGAAGCTGGACAGGAAGTGACAGAAAGTGTCAGGAGCTCTAAAGTCACATACACGGTCGTGACTGTGATGCCACGAACCCAACACTGATGTTCTGATTGACACCATCATTCAATACAATTGTTTACCAAGTGACCGACATGAGCAATTCATGGCCTGAACTAGCGTTCTTGTAGAACTAGAATCTCTGCTAAGTATTTGTAAAGAACAAAGACAATGTAAGGATCCCACCTGAAAAGGTGACAGGGCCTGGGTCCTACTACCTTAGACACCTCGAGTCGCAGGGAAGACAGGATCACCCGCACATTCCTCGGTGGAAGGTGGTCTGTGTTTCCCTGGAGCCAGACCAGGGTGGGAAGGACACAGGAAGTCTGGGCAGAGGTCGAAGCACGTGAGTGACGGAGCCAGAAGGAAGGTACATTAGGAAGATGCCTCCCCTTTAAGTGGGCAAAACAGGAAACTTCACTAAACGTTATTATTTTTTTAAAAAAAATTTTTTTTTTGATGTCAGAGAGGAAGGGATAGGGAGAGATAGACAGAAACGCCAATGATGAGCGGAGGGACTCCATTGACTCTCCTGTCTAACGCCCACACTCAGCTCTCCTAATGCAAATAGACAAGAAATGAAGTTGTCGACTCCATACCCTGCAATCAGGCCAGGGACCTGCTCTGTGCGCTGGGCTCTCTGGTGAGCACACAGTAATCCGATGACAAATTGCCAAGATTATGTGCCTCTGAACCTGCCCCGAGAGGGCTGGTGACGATGACAGCGATGATCCTTCAAGGATGAAAACAAGGTCATGTGATCTAAAAGATCATGTGTTCCCCTCCTGTCCTCCTGATGAGCTGAGCTCTGTGACGGAATGGAGGCAGGAGAGAGGGACTGGGGAAGCATTAGCCTGCTGTCCAGGGGATGCAGGCAGGCAGCTGGCCCTGGCACACACCGGGCCGGGCGGGGTCTGTGCTGCCTGCTGGCCGCAGTGGGCTCTGGCTGAGGCTTTGCTCCCCTACTAAAGCTGAGAAGAAAAGCTTTGTTTCTGTCCCAGACTTCAGAGGCTTCCCTGCTATGCTCTGACCTGGGTGAACAAATCCCACACATCAGCCTCGGGGAGCAGCGCACTAGATCCAAAATCCTGTTTCTGGCAAAGCTCTTGAGCTTCCTTCTTAAGAACTGTGATCTATGCCCTGACCGGTTTGGCTCAGTGAATAAAGTGTTGGCCTGTGGACTCAAGGGTCCCCCGTTTGACTCTGGTCAAGGGCATGTACCTTGGTTGCGGGCAGATCCCAAGTGGGGAGTGTGCAGGAGGCAGCTGATCGATGTTTCTCTCTCATCGATGTTTCTAACTCTCTATCCCTCTACCTTCCTCTCTGTGAAAAATCAATAAAATATATTTTAAAAAAAGAACTGTGCTCTATGGGTCCGCAGTGAAATGGTGAGTGCACTCCAAGGAAAGAGGCTTTATGGTGGGAAAGGGACTATGGGCAAGTTACTGTGGCGCCACCTACAGGAATGAAGCGTTGCCATAAAGAACAAGGTGCTGGCCTGGCTGGGGCCTCAGCTGCTTGGCGCATCATCACTCTCTACGTCTAAATGTGGCTGGTTCCGTTGCAGTCATGGCACATGCCCAGGTTGCAGATTCTATCCCTGGTTGGGGTGTGTGGGGGGGAGGCAACAAATTGATGTCTATCGGTCTCTCTCTCTCTCTCTCTCTCTCTCTCTCTCCTTCCTTCCCTCCCTCTTCCTCTCTTAAAAGCAATCAATAATACAATAATTTTTAATAGAACAAGGACCCACGCTCCTCTCCTCCTCTTACAGTTACATCAGCCCCATGTGCAGCTCCTGACCGCGCCGTCTTTGGTGCCATGAAGATGGGGCAAGTAGATGGCCCCACAACAAGACAGAAGACCTGTTCCTGATTCCCCCGTGTCCTCCGGGTGTGAAATAAAACTTCAGAGCCAGAGGACTCAAGGAAAATGTTTCTAATCATTCCATCTTTGCCGAGTGACCCGGGGAGGAACATCCTCCTGGGCAGCGGTGGTCCATGCCGCCCGGGAACTCCTCTGCACCTTCCTGGATGCAGGTTCCGTGACGTCCAATGTCCTGGGTGGGACTCGTGGTGCTTTGTGAGGATTCACCTGGGGGCAGGGTACGTGTAGAACAAGCACACACGGAATATCTTCACGTCTGTCCTGCGTCTTCTGTGGCTCCGTGTGGGTGTGGACAGGGACCTGAGACTTGGGATAGTGTGTCTTACACATTGGGCAGCCGTGACTCTTGGGAGCACAGGGACTTATCAATGGAATGTGTCAGACACTTTGGGGCAAGTGTCCAGGCCCCTTTAAGAGGTTCTCGGTGCAATCTTTCCCGCTGAGCCTGAGCGTGGAGTGGCGCAAAGGAATGCTATACTCGGGGCAGAAAAGGGTTTAGTGAGAAGGGTGGGCGCTCACTCGCCATCCACACGCCCTTGAACGAGTTACTTCACTTTTTTAAAACGTCTCAGTGATTCCATCTGTGAGATGGAGACCATCGCTTTTCTAGGAACTCCTGGTAGGATTAGCTGTGACACACGAAGCGCCAGAGGCAGAGCCTGGCACTTCACAATATTTAATAAATATCGGTTTCCCACTTTTCACCACAATTCACGTTCCTGCCCACAAATTCCTTAGGCTGACGAGGTAAACGCCGACTCCTTCCTGAGACTGGCAAACACAAAAGTCCTAAAGAGAATAAATAAGCTTTTTGTCAGGAACTACAAAACCTACTCATTAGTTTGAAAACTAGTGAGGAAAAAAAAAAGCTAAAAATAAGTCAGTTCTTTATCTTGCCTTCCTTTTATGAGCTTGATCACAGCATAAACCAAGGTGCCACATTTTCTTGCTAGAAGTGCTGCAGCTAATTAATGAAGAATGAATAAATGAGTAATAATCGGATCGTCACCATGTTACGGCACCTAATGAAACTGTGGGCCGAGGTTATGAACACCCTTGTGAACACTTCTCATCACAAAGGGAAGACGCCACGCGTGTTTCCTGATGGAGAGGAGCCGGCAACACTCTTGAAGGGGCGTTCTTGCCGGAATTGGACTTCAAATTAAGCTGTTGGATCTCGCCACTGTTCACAGGAAACTCAGGAAGCGGCAACACATGAAAGGGTACAACAGGGATGCGATTAACAAGTCCCCGTGAGCATCTCCACAAAAGGACAGAGGATGAGATGCACCAACAAACAAAACTGTCAGGAGAAAATGAGTCGGGCGGACTCAACGAGATTCCCAGGCCATGTCCGCTAATCACCTGCCTGAGCATTACTTTGATAGAGATTCCAAAAGTAAAACTTAAAATGATGGGACAATTGAACACTGGCCAGCTGGTTGTTAATATGGACGTTTATTTTAATTGTTTTAGGTAGGCAATGGTATCGTTATATTATTTCAGAATCTTTATCTGCTAGAGGTATATGCTGAAATATGTATGGATGGAATACATTGATGTCTTGCCTTGCTTCAAAGTAATCTTGGTTGGAGAACCTGTGTGTGTGTGCATGTGCTCACACACTGTTCTGTGCCTATAAACAAGATTAACTGTGAGTTGATAGTGGTTGAAGCTCTATGATAAGTGGGTAGTACCTTCCTCTTGATAAATCCTCCCTTCCCCCAACTGGTGGGCGGAATATGACGTGACCTTCAGCCCAGAAATACCTGAGTGATTAACCATATACCGTATATGGACTACACATTGGACTACCAATCCACACCTGCCATATACCTTAAGCCATGGCCCCATATGGACAGCGCAGTAAGCCACCAATCAGTGTGCACCGAGTGTACTAAGCCCCTACCCCTTCCCTTTCCGACCCTGAAAAGGCGCGCCCACCCCTGCACGTGTGCTGTTCTCCCCTTGCGAGTCAGCCCGGCAGGTCCTTCTCCTCTAATAAAGCCTGTAGTCCTGGTTTTCGGCCTCTGTCTGATCTTTCACCTCTATGCTTTTATGTGTTTGAAAGTTTCCATCATGAAAAACACTACAGATGGAGGGTAAGTCCTTTGAAAAATAAGAGAACCCCCAGCATACTTCATTTCCCTTTGTAACTTGGCTGTAAGTTGCAAATGTCACTTTCCCCCAAGTATCTTACACATTTACTACCTGTTTCACTCACAAACACACCCCACACCCATGTCCTCGCCCCGGCCGTCCTCCGATGGGCATGTCCTTCCCATCCGTGTCCACTCTTGTATGGAGCTAACATCCAATGGTATTTCTTCTTTCAGCATCTCTCCCAAACTCAGGAAATACTGATTGTTTCTGCCTCTCATTTGCTTGGCAATGCATGTTCCCCTGCTTAGAGCATTTGCCTCGTCACTTCTTACACGGTCATCCGTGTGCCCTGGTTGACCAGGTTCCAGGAGAGTGGGCACAGGTGCCTCGGATTTTAGATCTCAAGTTCCGATTGCTTATCAGAGCTCCCTGGTTGGAATCACCATTTCTCCTCCACCATAAGCACCACGCATTCTCCCGAAAACGCCGGAATACCCTGCGGCATCCTGCCAGGGTCTTCCAGGTCTGAACGGACACCTGGTCTTTATTGTTAAATAAACAACAGTGCTTCCTCCGTGACGGGTTAAGTGCCTGTAAAACCAGCCCCTGGACTGCACCTCGAGACTTTGAATTCTCCACGCTGCATTCCCAGCGCAAAACTTCATCGGCGTGACTTGCGAGCAGCCTGGTTGAAGAAGTCTGTCCTCTGAGCCAGTATCTGTGTGTCTGGGCTTGGCCTAAAATACTGGGATGAGGGCTCCTGATTTACAATATGTTTGTGACAAGACTTTTCTGCCTGTCACTTACAGCCAACATATCCATTAGGAGCCACTCTTATTTCCCATGAAGGGGAGACATGCACTCTTTTTTAAAAAACAAACAAACATGTTTTTATTGAGTTGAGAGAGTGCGGAAGAGGCATAGAGAGAAACATCAAACATCTACATCAGAGAGAAACATCTATTGGTCGCCTTCCACACACACCACCTGGGTATGTGCCTTGACTGGGAATCGAACTGGTGACCTTTCTGTGTTTGGAATGATGCTCAACATGAGCTCTTAAACCTCCTAGTAGACACAGTTCTGCCAAGGAGCTGAGCTAGAAAGCTCAGGTGTGGGACTCTCTTACCCCAGGAATCCAGAGGCCGACGGCTCAGCTGGGAGGGAGCGGGCCTGTCCTCAGCAGCCTGTTTATTGCTTTTCTGAGAGTAAAATCTCAGGGCCGTAGTGATGAGAATTACAGGGCTCTGTGGGGTGATAATGCCAGTATAAAGCTGGCTCCTTTAAACATCGCTGCTGATGAATGCTGTGTTGGTGCTGCAGAAGCCAGCCACATGTGCTACATGGGTTTGGGAAATAGATCAGTGTAGCATCTACTCACCTGATGGCGTACATAGGGTTGAATAATAAACATTTCTCTATTTCAATGGTGTAGCTCTAGCTTTACGTTTTAAAAAAAGTACAGCTATATTGATATATAACTCACATCACCTTAAAATTCACCTTGGAATCACCGTTCAGTAGGGTGGGGGGCTGGTGGAGAGGTTAGTATGTGGACACAGTTGTGCAACCATCAATATTATCTAATCTCACAACATCCCATCGTCCTCACATAAGTCCGGACCCGTTAGCAATCGCCCCGTGTGTCCCACTTTCCCATCACCAGCAACCACGAGCCATGTTCTGCTTTCGTGATGCGCTTGTGGCTTATGCTGGACATTCCCTGCGAGTGGAGTCACACAATGTTCGTCCTTTAGTTTCCGCTTTATTCACTGAGCGTAACGTCTCCTGAGTGCATCCCTGTGGTAGCCTGTGTCAGTATTTTATTCACTTGTGTAGCTGAACAATATTCCATTTCAGGGATTTATCACATTTTGTTCATCAGCTGATGGGCATCTGAGCTGGCTCCTCTTTCTGCCTACTAAGTATAAAAGCTACTGTCTATTTCTGCCCAGGTGTTGTGTGTGAACATACGTTTTAAGGTTTTAGAGTACATACCTGGACTTAGGATTGCAGGGATGCATGGTAAATGCATATTTAACATTTTGAGGAATCCCCAGGCTATTGTCCAAAGTGACGGCACCAGCTCACAACCCCATCGCACAGTCCGAGGGTCTGGGTTACCCACCTCTTCACCACTGCTTACTATTTATTACCTGTTCTAGCGGTCATAGCCATCCTAGCACAATTTCAATTTCCATCTCTTATTGACTATGTTGAGCATCCTTTCATGTGTTTTTTGGTTATTTGAGTATCTTTTCTGGAGTAATATTTAGGGGATTTTTGGTGAAATTTAGTATAGGTTTTTTGTGGTTGAGTTATAAGAATTCTGTATATATTCTGGATAAATCTCCCCTATCAAGTGTTGGAAATAATAAAGGGCTGCCTGGAAACAATCTGGGAGGCTCTAGGGACACAGCTGAGGAGTATTATGAGAGTACCCAAAGCACAGTAGCCCTAACTCTGGATGGTATAAGGTTGTCTTCTTATATGTTCATTTGTCTAAATTTTTATTTGCAAGGAGTACATAAGACTTTTAAAATTGAAAGTAAGACAAATATTTTAAATAAAATTTGATGCATGAATCTGTATTACTTGCACCTACCTGGGTGCTCAAATCTCAAAACGCTAATAGCTTAACAAAATAAAAATGTACCTGTCACTTACCCAAAGTCCATACCAGGTAGAGCAGCCCTCCTCCTCACGAGGCTGTGCCGTGGGGCACATGTGGAGGCTAAGGCGGAGGCTATGACAGGGCCCTGGTCCTGACGCCTTGTCCTCTTCCCAGTCCACTGGCCAAAACTGCCCAGAAGGCTCCGCACCGACCCTGGAAAAGGTCAGGAGCCTGCGGGTCCCTGAGGCGTGTTCCTCTCCCCCACAGGGGACTGGTGAGTTCACAGAGCACCACCGTGCAAGGAAACAACAGTGGCGTCTCCTGTAAAACTCCACTTCCTCTCTCTACCTGAGGAAAACATCCTTGAAGCTTTTCATTATAGAAACAGAAAGTTTTCCCAAATGACACATTAGCACTGAGCGAATGGATGCGTTTTTCACACGCAACTGTTAAAGTAGTGGAAACAGATTGAATGCAACAGTAATAACTTTTTACCTCCTCAAAACACTTAAATCATGTCTGAAGTAAAGTATGTAAATAACACGAAAGACCAAAAAAATTAAAAATAATAAATGAACTCAATGACATGACAAAACAACAAATACGCTTTGTATTTTAAATCCAACGCCGTGCACTTTTTCAAAATCCATTAGAGAAAAAATGAAATACTTTCACTTCAACAAAGAACATGATGCTTATTAGGTTTAAATGCCTTTCATACATTATTATTACTAATCTGGAGAAAATGATATATACATAGCGGCGGCATTCAGTGTAATTTCACTCCCGCTACAATACAAGGACTATTATTGTAAAAACTGACCAATCAGTCCCCTGGAACGTGCTCGGGCTTCATTCATAAGCAGGGCATGGTTAAAACGAATGACATGTTTAGAACATTTCATTCCAAACATGAAACATTTTTTCACTTCCAATATTTGCATCCATTAATACAATAGAAATATGTTACATGCATAGCCCAGTGGCATTAGCAATCATAGTCAACTGGTGAATTCTCCCCAGTGGTCATCTCCCATAACCCTGTCAGCTTCCATTATCTGATTCCTACCTCCTTGATGCCCCCTTTATTTTAATTTTGAAAGAAGTTTGAACATATGTTCAAAGTCATACTTTACTATTAAGCATATTTTAGTATTTTATAGTTTCACTAGAGGCCCGGTGCACAAAAATTTGTGCACTCAGGGGAGTCCCTCAGCCTGGCCTGTGCCCTCTCACAGTCTGGGACCCCTCGGGGGATGTCCACCTGCTGACGTGCCTGGCCAGCCTGGGTGAGGGGCAGAGGGCCATTTCAGGCTTCCCACAGTCCCTTCAGGGTTCGGGTCCCTACTGGAGTGCCTGGCTGGAAGCGGGTATCTGGGATTTATTTAGCTTCTATAATTGAAACTTCATTGCCTTGGTCCCCTGCTCGAAGCCTGGGTTGCCCTTGGCAGCCCAAGGTCCCAGCCTGGCAGTTATCTAGGGTTTGTTTATCTTCTATAATTGAAACTTTGTAGCCTTGAGTAGAGCTCAGGGCCCTGGCTTCCTCCATTGCCCGGGGCAACTCCAGCTCCGTGGTCTCTGCCATATTAGTTGAGTTAATTTGCATATTTGCTCCTGATTGGTTGGTGGGTGTGGCTTGTGGGCATGGCTTGTGGGTGTAACGGAGTGAGGGTCAACTTGCATATTACTCTTTCATTAGATTAGATATTTGCTAAATGTCTAATATAAAGCTTTATGGGATGAGTCTCGATTTACTAAGATGAAGAGCACAAACTGCAGAGACTAGAAGCTGGTAGGACATCTGCTGAGATGGCACTGCTTGTAGGCTGGGAGACACTCCAGAGGAGGGAAGGAATGAGCATGACTGGAAGGAACAGCCCACCCTTGTGTTTCCTCCGCTGTACAGAGCTTCTATCATTTCCCTAATTCAATATGACATCAATGCTGAATCGCATCACTGTTTGTAGTACATGAATATAAGCTCTCCGTTCTGCAGATCTAACCCGGAGCTAAGGTCCATAAAATTGAAAGCAAATCCCAATCCTCGAAAAATAAAAGGAAAAACTAGAATTGATCAGGGCAGTAAATCAGAAGTCTTGCCTTCTGTCCATACTGAACTGCTTCCAAATAAAGACAGGCATTATCCCAACTAATACAACTGCACTCATGTATCTATGACAAAGACAAGTTTCATGCATCATAAAAGCCTTCCACAATAATACAGATGCGATATTATCAGGCATTAAGGAAATGCACCACCCTCTAGAGTTGCTTCCACACAAAGCTCTGAAAACTCTGCCCACACAACACACCCAAGAACAGGTGAGTCACTAAAATAATAAAATCCCTCTGTGGGTACCACCGGGGAGTCTGCCCCTCCAAGTTGCTTCTGGTTCTCTATGAAGTCACATCAAGAACTGAAGTCTGACAAATTTTAAGCATTCTTTCCTGAAACACAACACTCAGTGACAGATACACATGAACAATTAACCGCTCAGATACCCTTGCTAGTTAACATTCTAGTGTAGGCTGTTCATAGAACAACTGGATGTGAAAACCAGAATTTGAGTTTTAAATTGAATTTCAAATTTAAAACAGCAGCAATAACAAAACACCACTTTACAGCCTGATTGCAAGAGACTCAGCCTTGGGTGCCTTTTGGTGGGAACCTAGGGTTAGAGAGGGTGATGAAGGCTTAGAAAGGCTTTGTGAAAGTGGTAAATTTTCAAGAATAAAATACATGTTCTTGGAGAAAAATAAAGCCTTTCTGAATGGGATGAATAAAATTTAAAAAGCAACCACACAATTACAAGTAACATTTCACAATGAGAGCAAAGAAGCTCTATTCTAGGAAGAGTCGGTATGATGATCTGATAGGAGTAGAGAACCATGAAGGGGAGGGAAGAGCAAACTGTAGAGGAAATTTGGGGAGAATGAGGCTGTCCTGTCAGCAGAGAAGTGACACAATGACCATCAAATGATGGGTGATGCTCTCTCTCCTTTCGTCCACGCGCAGGAAGCTAGAGGGGGAACACATGGAAAAAGCCACTGCAGTGATTTGGGGACAAAGACTCGGTTGTTGTGTGGGCTCCCTCCTACTCTTTGCCAGTTTCAGGACCCAGGCATCTCCTGTGAGAGGGTGTACTCCTCACAGGCAGGCTCAGCATCCTTACCCTGTCTTACATGGTGTTTTCTCGGTGCAAGGAGGCCTTCTCCACCCGTGTGCCCTATTCCATCAACGGCACTTACCTATTAGTGTAGATTCCATCTGTATTCTCCCAAAGGCCATTGCCGGGTCAAATAGGAGAGCCTGAGATTAGTCAAGGAGTATCGAGGGGACGCAGCATGAACCACGTGTCCTGGGCTGGCATCCCTACAACACAAGATGGTGAGCTGTGCCGCCCCTGGAGCAGAAGGGTCCCCCAAACTCTCTCCTATCACAGGACACTGTGGGAGCTCCATCCTGCAGAGGGACAGGGTTCCAGGTGGCTCCATGAGGCGCCCGCGGTCAGGACACAGCCCACAGTCCCAAGGTAGCTCATCCCAGTGGCCACTACAGGCAGCCAGCTCCTGGCAGGACTGAGGGGTGAGGGTATGGACAGGGCGGTGGAGTCACGGGAGCCATCTCCCTGGGCAGCCTGTGGTTCCCCCAGTAGATTCTCCGTTCTGCCTCACACCAAGTTCATTGAAATTCATAGATCAGCTGCACTGTGCAACACAGCTATTGAGGAAACTTTAATTACTTAACCAAGTAATAAAATATTTATGAGAAAAAAAAGAACATCTAGCAAGTCCATAAAGTAAACTAGCTGACAAATTAATTACGACTTAATTTCAAGAAATTTCTATCAATTGCCAAAAGCACAACAAATTACTTGTGTAATAAGCAGGCCTTTTTTGTAAATTTTTCATTTCTGCCATGACTCGCAGTGCCTGCTTTTTGGCCATTTCTCATAATTTTTCCTTTGGAGTCTACAGTGTGATTAGAAGCACATAATATTAATGTTCTATCGTAGAAAGAATGGTCCAGTGTTTCCACTGACCTCTTCTTCTTCCCATATATTACATTTAATGGATAAGAACTTGATCTAAAACAGGCAGCGTTTATTTTAAAAGCCCAGCAGGACACACATTTCAGGGGTATTTACAAGTGTCCTAAAGACAAAACATGGTATTCCTGCAGGTAAGCATAGAACCAGGTCTTCGAATGCTAGCATTAATGTTTACCTGGTATAATTCCACAGGACCTAATTTTCAAATAGTTGTGTGTATTTTATAAAAATTAATTTTAAAATTTTATGAAACAGATGATTTATAGAAAAAAAATTATCAAAATTGCTTCAAAAGATACTAGAAATCCAAAGAAAAACAAAAATAATATAAGGCATTTAAAAAAGTATTCAGATATACATCTCCTTTCAGAGTATAAGATCCAAATAGTTTCATATTGAAATAATTTCAAACTTCCAACAAAAAATATCACTTCAATAACAATTTGACTATTTCATAACAGAGGAAAAAGAAAACTTTTGATAATTTTTTAAAAGAATAAGCTAACATTAACCCCAGAAATTATAGATCAAGAGGATACTGCAACCAAACTCATCTAGAATTACTTAGGAAGAAATATAAATAAACAAGGATGAAATTTAGCATTACTCTACAATTCATTTGCCATGACCAAATGTGCTAGATTGTTCAGATTGAAGGGTGCTATATTTTTAGAAAATTGATTAATCTGATACTTTAATGCAATATGATAATAGATTTTGTAAAGGTATTTGGGAAAACTCTTACACGTCAATGACAATAAAAGAAAAAAACAAACAAGATTAAAATAGGTTGAAGGTGCCCTAGCTGGTTTGGCTCAGTGGATGGAGCCTCGGCCTGCAGACTGAAAGGTCCCAGGTTTGATTCCGGTCAAGGGCATGTACCTGGGTTGTGGGCATATCCCCAATGGGAGTGTGCAGGAGGCAGCTGATCGATGTTTCTCTCTCATCAATGTTTCTAACGCTCTATCCCTCTCCCTTCCTCTCTGAAAAAAATCAATAAAATATATATTTTTTAAAATAATAATAAAAATAAAATAGGTTGAAGGTTTAATAATCTCTCTCTCTCTTTCACACATTTGCAAACACTCAAATATATTATATATACCAACATATAAAAATGAATACTGTATTTTAATAAGCATATTAATAGTATTTATAAACTGCTAGAGGTAGATAGATAGGTAGATGGATGATAGATCAGGTGGCCCCAGGCATAACAAGAGTAAGACTACAGAGGCAGGAGCAGTGGCTGGCAATCACCATAAGTTTGCAGTTGAGGTCTCCACTGGAATTGTGTGTTTTCTATAGAGAGAGGATCAGAGAGATGGATGCACCTTTCCAGACATAATGTTGTCATTCCGCGCATCCTGTGGCTACTTGTGCTAATGTCTGCTATTACTCAGTGAGCTGCTTTAGTGGAAAGACAACCAGCAGAGGCTCAGAAATACAGAGCTTTGTATAATCAACAACTTTTCTCCTAAGAAATATATTTTATGAACAAACTCCAAAATTATAAAACTTAAAATTTAAAAAGACGACACAGTTTACAATTTTAGATGTTCTTTGACCCATTTGTAGAAGAAGAAAAAAAGACCAATTGTTGAAATGTGTTAAAGAGTTTAAGTTAGAAATTATTAACCCAAAGAAAATATTGTATTTCTGTTCATTTAAGAATCACCTAATTAAAAATAATATCTAATCAGTAGCACCAACTCCATGTCCAAAAGGAGAATTTAGTATTCAGCAAAAAGGGAGTAGGTGTCAACTCCAATCCATGATAAATGGATGATATTTTAAGATAATTTTTGAGCCAGTTACTCGGCTAAAAATGTATGAAATGATAGGCTATCCTGTTAATTTCAACAAGATAATTTTATGTACTTACAGAATAAATTCTATACCAAAAAAAAA
>PVJC01029104.1:0-22123 GCA_004026665.1 Murina feae | reverse complement strand
CTTATGGGGCAAGAGTTGTTTCAGTGGAGCTTTTATGCTCACTGCATCTGCCCCGAGTGTGTTCCTTGTGGATCTGTTTTGTTTAGGTTAGTCCCTCTCTGGCCACTGGGTGAGGCTGGCTCCTGTATCTTTAAGGAGGTGTTGCTGCAGAAGCTTCTGACGCACTTGGGAGGGGCGGGGCCTCGGGGAGTTCGCCGGGTGGGGCGGAGCAAATAGCTATGGCGCTTCTCAGCCCTGCACTGAGAGACACCAGGTCTCTGTGTCCCACGGTAATTGCTGCAACCCGTTTTGGATTTCCTCCCAGTGCTAGTCAGTCCCCCTTCTCTGGGTGTCTGTGGGACCTCAGAAACTCACCTGGAACTGGAGTTCAGAGCCGCTGGATGCTTGTGGCTCTCTCCATTTTGGAAAAGAACCGCGACCTCCGGTACCAGCCCTTCCTTGAGCCCGTGCGCGCGCCTCCGTACCTCTGTACTTTGCTTCCGCCACTCCTCTGAGTCTCAGACTCTTTTCTAGTTGTAGGATTTTCATTCAGCCAGCCGTCCTGTGGGTGTGAGTGGTGTCCGTGTGTTCTTTTCGTGGTTTTTCTGAAATAGTTGTTCACAGCTGCATATACGGTGTCTACCCTATGCCGCCATCTTGTTTCTCTCCCCACTGACATTGAGCAATGATTTTAAATACTTCTAAAGGACTCAACATATTTTGATAATGTGATGGGGATGTTACCACTGTGGTGTGCATTTGTCAGAGAGCCCAGTAGCATTGAAACATTTTCTACATGGGGTCCTTTTATAACTGAGGATATATTAGTTGGCAGGTAGCAAAGAGATGTAAGTGATGAGACAGCTGGCCTTTTTCACTTGGTGTTACTCAAGCAAAGTTCCAGCGTGATTGGAATGCTAGGGCTAATCTCTGTTTCGGATGGCTGCATTTTGGGGGTGGGGGTAGGAAATGAAACACTATAAATCATCTAATTCCCTTACTGTTTTTTTAACCCTTAAGAGGATTAAAGACATCATTATCTCATCTTTATGAGAATGATAAATGCCATATGATGCTGTGTATGGGATCTTGTGTTGATTTATAAGCATTCATCAAATCAACAAACCTTAGATGGACAGATACTTGATATTGCACTTACTTTACAGGTTAAAGGTTAGGAGGATGAGTCTCTTCAGAGAATTCAGAGGCCCATAATTAGACTTTTGTTCTCTGTACCTCCTATCTTTCAGGTACAGTGTTTAGAAATTCCATCTTGAATTTGATTTACACATTTTATTGTGTCTCTTCAGTAGATTATGTGATACTTATGTGGGAAATTCAGATGTCTTGGGATCTTTCAGCATCCTATATAATAAAAGGCTAATATGTAAATTGTGCCCTCGACCAGGAGTTCAACCAGGAGTTCAATCAGGGGGCAGGGCCAGCCGGCCAACCTCCCGTGGTCCCTACCCCTGACCAGCCCCACCCTCTATTGCCCCCCCCCATCAGTGGTGGGCCGGCCTGCCAATCGACCGCAGGCCCTTCCTTTGGTCTCATTGGCCCAATCAGGGTGGGCCGGCTGAACCCAACCTGTGCACAAATTCGTGCACCGGGCCTCTAGTCTAATATGATATTAGCAGCTGTCCTGGGTACAGGGAAGGATGCAGACCATTCTTGGATCTGCCCCAGCATCTTTTCAGATTCACTCCTTCTTGCTCCTTGTTGGCTCTTTTTTGTTTTTTGTTTTTTTTTTAATATCTTTTTATTGATTTTTTTACAGAAAGGAAGGAAGGAGGGATAGAGAGTTAGAAACATCGATGAGAGAGAAACATTGATCAGCTGCCTCTTGCACACCCCCTACTGGGGATGTGCCTGCAGCCAAGGTACATGCCCTTGACCGGAATCAAACCTGGGACCCTTTAGTCTGCAGGCCGATGCTCTATCCACTGAGCCAAATCGGTTAGGGCACCTTGTTGGTTCTTATCATTCCTCTACCTAAAGTTCCTCACATCCACCAATTGCTCTTCAATTTCTTGATTAGGCCTTAAAAGCACTAGCACATGGGGAGTTCATAATTGCCTAGAAATCAGTTATTCTTTATTTGTGTGGGAAATGTGTGAGGAATAGAACTTTGGGAATAAGTATGTTAATAAGAAATGGTGTAAGAAAATAAAGTAAAGGGGGTTACTGGTGGAGATTGGACCAACTTTTTAAACTCCCTCCAAAGATTCAAAAGAGAAGTAAAGCAAAGAGATACTAATTAAATTAATACATTGATAGATTGAAGAAAGAAAAATAGAACACTAGTTTAGCTATGTGTGTATGTCACATAAACTATAAAGCAGAAATCATTAGTGACAGCAATAATTTTGAATTTATATAAACTTCATAGTAGAAAATTTTCATAACTCAAAAGTTGACAAGTTAAGAAAAAATATTAGAGAAGACTTACACAATATAATTAATGGAGATATTTTATATATAGTGAATGGAAATATATGTAAGTATATAAAACTTTGAACTTAATTAAAATATACAGGTGATTTTTAAAAGCACATGGAACACTTACAGAAATTGACCACCTAGATCTTTAATCAAGTCTCAGCAAATGTTATGATTTGAAACTATACCACATTCTATGAGTGTGAAGAAATAAAGAACAAAAGGGTAATAACAAAACTACATTAAGAAACTGAAAACTGTACTTTATTTTTTTAATAATTCTTTATTGTTGAAAGTATTACATATGTCCCCCTTTTCTTCCATTGCCCCCCACCCAGCTCTCCTCTCCCAGCCTCAGGCCTTCAGCACTCTATTGTCTGTGTCCATGGGATCCCAGCTCCCCTCTCCCAGCCTCAGGCCTTCAGCACTCTATTGTCTGTGTCCATGGGATCTGCATTTAAGCATGAAGGTCTTTGATTGATTACCTACCACCCACCCACCCTTCCCTGCCTTCCCTCTGAGCTGCTACACTCTGTTCTATGCTTCCATGGCTCTGTATATATTTTGTTCATCAGTTTATTTTGTTACTTAGATTCCACATATGAGTGTAATCATGTGATACTTGTCTTTCTCTAATTTCACTTAGAATGTTACTCTCCAGGCCCCTCCATGCTGTCTCAAAGAGTAAGAGAGTATTCTTTTTTACTGCTGCATAGTATTCCATGGTATAAATGTACCGCTGCTTTTTTATCCACTCATCTACTGATAGGTCTGTTTCCCTATCTTAGCTTTTGTAAATTGTGCTGCTATGAACATAGGGGTACATACATTCTTTCTGATTGGTGCTTCGGGTTTCTTAGGATATATTCCTAGAAATGGAATCACTGGGCCAAATTGTAGTTCTATATTTAATTTTTTAAAGAAGCTCCATACTCTTTTCCATAATGATTGCACATGTTTGCGTTCTCATCAGCAGTGTGCTAGGGTTCCCTTTTCTCCACATCCTCTCCAGCACTTGTCATTTGTAAAACTGCACTTTAGATAAATTAAGTCCAAAAGAAATTAAATTAGAAATTAGGAAATATTTCAAAGTGGACTACAATTTAAATTACATATTAAAAGTTCTAGAATGTAGCTGAAGACTTAGGTGTTTCTATTAGAAGAGAAAAATATTCATCTATGTGCCCTATTCAAAATAGGAAATAATGGCAGAATAATATATTGAAGTTAAAAAAAAGGGAACTTATAAAGTAAAATGCATACACATATGTGCTAGAAAGCAATAGAAGCAAAAACAACTTTTAAAAATAATACAATAGATGAATAGGCAAGGTTAATCAAGGAGAATATTGGGAGTACAAAAGGGAACAGCTACAAAAACTACAAAATATAAAATAGTAGGTTAATTTGAATATATTTATTAAAATAAAGTACAATTCCTGGTTTTACTAAAGCTTCAAATAAATGAGAAACTTTTTTCCATTCTGTTCCATACACTAGGAAGAAAGAAAGCTCCCTAATTTCTGTTATCTAACTTGTGTTAACTTGATAATGAAATGAGACAGGGTACATATTTAGAAAGGAAAATTTGAGTCCATCTTACTTAAAATCATATAAGCAAAAATTCTAAATAAATAATTTGCAAATGAAATCCAAGAATATTGGAAAAGGCTCATATATCAGAGCCAAAAATGTTCATTCCAGGAACACAAATGCAAAAGAAAAAAAAATCCATCATGAAAAAACATCAGACAAATCCCAATTAAAGAACATTCTACAAAATATCTAATCAGAACTCCTTAAAACTGTCAATCTAAAACAAGGAAAATCTGAGAAAATGTCATAGCCAAGAGGAAGCTAAGGAAACATGATGATTACATGTACTGTGATATCCTAGATGGAATCCTGGGACAGAATAAAGACATATTAGGTAAAAATTAAAGCAGTCTGAATAAGTATGGACTTTGTAATAATGTTTAATATTGGTTCATTAATTGTAACAGCATACTATACTTAGGTAAGATGTTTAGCAATAAGGAAACTTAACATGGGGTATATGGGAACTCTATATACTATTTTAATAATTTTTTGTAAATCTAAAACTTATAAAAATTAAGTACTTTTAAAGAATTACTTCAGGAAAAAGTTGTAAGAAATTGTTCATCTTATTTATTTTACTTAAGAAAATTTTCATCTTAATTATTTTACTCCCAATATATAAATTTTCAAGCATTGATGATTTTCATGAAAGAATAAAGACTGTACTCAGATTGTATTTCCAGGGTTAACACACATTTTTCTCCATAGATAGCAGTGAATGCCTTGCAGACGACTGTAGCATAATCGCTGGAGGAAACCTCACTGGTTGGCACCCAGACTCTGCTGCTGTGTTATGGCGAAGAGTCTTGGGAATCCTCGGAGATGTGAATAATATCCAGTCACCCAAGATCCATGCCAAAGTGTTTGGCTATCTCTATGAACTCTGGTATAAACTAGCAAAGGTACTCTTGCTATATTACCTTTTTACTGTAATATGGAAAAACTGACTTAGTTTCATTAAAACTATGTTGCATTTCACCACTGAATACATCCTGGGATAATAATTAGGTGTTGACAAAAAGTATATTTGAATATCAAATATCAAACTATAATACCTATAGTTTGATCATTTTATAAATATGGAAGAGTCGTTTCATTTAATACATAAATATTATATTACTATAGGATATTAAAGAGTAGGTTATTATTTAGTAGTATTAATTGCTTTCTTTATGAAAGTGATACTGGTTTTATTGTATAAAGCTTGAAAAATGGCCCAGCTAGTATGGCTGGCTCAGTGGTTGAGTGTCAACTTGTGAACCAGGAGGTCATGGTTTGATTCTGTCAGGGCACATGCCTGGGTTGCGGGCTCGATCCCCAATGTGGGGCATGCAGGATGCCACTGATTGATTTTTCTCTCTCATCATTGATGTTTCTATCTCTCTCTCCGTCTCCCTTCCTCTCTGAAATCAATAAAAATGCATATTTGTTAAAAATTTGAAAAAGATAGAAAATCAAAGTAGAAAATTGACATCACTCCCCCACAGAGATAAACCAATACTATGGTTTTAGGGATAAAAATTTTTTTTATAAAAGTAAAATATTAGAGTACATACAATTTTCATTGTGTTTTTTTTTAATTTTTATTTATTGATTTTAGAGAGAGAGAGAGAAAAAAACATCAATTTGTTGTTCCACTTATTTATGCATTCATTGGTTGATGCTTGTATGTGCCCTGACTGGGCATTGGACCCACAACCTTGGCATATCAGGACAATGCACTAACCAGCTGAACTACTGGGGCCTTTTCATTCTGGTTCTTGTTTCTGTTTATTACATACATTTTTCCAATGTTATATATATGTATTTTAAAATGTGATTCATGTTTATACAGTATAACTTGTTCAACCATTCTTATCATGTGTTCAGGACCACTCCATTATATTCAAGAAAAAACAATGCCCTAGTTTTTATTAATTCTAAAACCACATGTAGTAGGTTAGATATAAAATTCAAAATGACAATAGATCTCACGATAAAAGAAAAACTTGTAACTATTGAAGGTTTTTACTCATAGAAATTGTATTGGAAGCAGCTAGTTGACCATGGATCCCAATATTGGAATATTGTTGGGGTAAACTGTATTGCCTTCCCTCCTCTCCTCTTTGTGAATTAGATACGGGATAATCTGGCAATAAGCCTGGATAACCAAACTTCTCCATCTCCTCCGGTCTTGATCCCACCACTCAGAATGTTTGCATCATGGCTATTTAAGGCAAGTGGATATGTTTTTATTCCTTTATTGTAATTTCCTCTTCCTTTCTGAAATTAAGTTTTTAAAATGTAATTTCCCAAGACTGCATGTTTCGAAGACAGGCTGGGTCTTACTAAAGCCAGTGTATCCCACATCTCCACAATCAACTCTTATGGAAAACTGAAAAGTAAAGGAAATGTTGAAATGCCTGGCTGCATCTGGAGTTGATTAAACCTTCAAACATCATCTTCTTGGCAGGCGACGACATTGCCAAATGAATATAAGGAAGGCAAACTGCAAGCCTACAAACTGATCTGTGCCATGATGACCAGACGCCAGGACGTTCTGCCAAACTCAGACTTCCTGGTGCACTTTTACCTTGTGATGCACCTGGGATTAACCAGCAAGGATCAGGTATTCTGCCACCCCTTTACATTGGTAGCCCATTATTTGGAAAGTATATAGGATTCTTCACAGGTTAAATTTGAGTTTATGAAAATACATCAGAAATGTTAAAAGTTCTCATTAGTTTTGACTCATACATTCAACAACACACTGGCCTTTCAAAAATGTAAATCAGATTTTTATCACATTCCTTTTTCTTTTCCCCACTGACTGCATTGAACCAATCAAATTTGAATTTTATTCTATGCCTTGTACACTTCGATATGATCTAACCTTTGCCTATGTTGTCAACTTCAATACTATTTCAACTGCTTTTTTATTGGGATTCTACATTAGATATTGTTTGAAGAAAATTATTCTGGTCATTTAAAAAATGTTTGAAAACTATCATTTTAGAAGTTAGGATGTTTTTCTGGAAGACCTCACCCATAAATTATGAGTTCTGACGTTTCCTGATTAGGAGTTATTTTAATTTCTATCACAAAGAAATGTGATTGGTGGTTAAGTTGAAAGGCCAAGGAGCCACCAGCAATAGCCCCTCTGTGTAGACCCTGGGTGTGCAGGGTGGAATGTGGCAGCCTCTGGCCTTCCTACTTTGAGAACTCCCCTGCCAGTGGGCAGAGGGTGGGGGTGGGGAGGAATACTCCGACTCCTGATTTTCTTTGCAAATGTGATTGGTTTGTATTTCACAGAGATTATTCTGGACTCTGTTTGGAGGATGGATTTTAAAATGTGACAGTGGTAGGATAGAGTCGGAGGTTGGGCCTGGAGACAAGGAGATTAATTAGGAATGGTTAAATGAATATAGATATCTTTAAAATGTTGAAAACTAAGATGATAGCATTGAAGATGGAAAGAAGGAATAACAAAGATTCAAGAAATTTTAAGGCATTTAATTTTATCTAGGTCTTCTTTACCAATTTGAGGTATGGGGCGTGTTCCAGAATTTACCCTTTAAATTATAGATACTTATTAATGAACTTGAATCATTCATGAACTGTAAGTAGCCATCCTTTCTGTATTCCTTCTATTCTTGAATGAATGTGTGAGGCATGTACACAGACTTTTTGGTGCCCCTAGGATACATGTAAGAGGTCATTCTCCTGATTGACCAGCTTTTCTTAGTTGCTTCAGAATGCACTTGAACCTTCCCAACCAAATTCTTGAGATATATTCCCTGATAAACAATTTGAGCTTTAATCATTGAACTTTTACCTAGAGTAATTAAACAGTGCTGACCTACTGAGTTGTTTTTGTCATAGTTGCTCCAGTTTCAGCATTATGTATAGGATATTTAGATAGCAGGCCGGACTTAAACCCATAGTCTTGTTTATTTCCCAAATAAAAGTAGAAATGAATGTGAAAGTAGAACTGTTTGTGCTCTGTGCTCAGATATTGTGTAGCCATCTCAGATATTGTGCAGGTGGAAGCGTCTTTCGCTGAGTGATGCAACTCAGGGCATGTGGAAGATTAAGGGGTTTAAACAGGGAGGAGAATTAACTCTCACAGATGATAAGGAGATCCCTCAGTGATGGAAACAAAAGAGGAAGATGTAGTTAGCATGCTGTACTTGAAAGCAGTATTTACTAAGATTTCGCAGAAAAAAATTTACTTTGAAATAATCAATTGTGGAATCTTCTCTTTTAATAAAAGCAAATTTGAAGTCAGCAGTAAACAATATTTCTAGAATAAGTTTACTAGAAAGTCATATAATTAGGTGTGACTTTGGAACATCTTCCTATTTTAAAGTGTATTAGAGTGAAAATGAAACAACAAAATTAGATGAAATAAGTATAACAATTGAGAACCCAAAACAGTATTTCAAAAAATTGAATTTTACAGTGTAGAAAAAGTTTTCAAATTTTATACTTAAAATCATTTTCACATTTTAATGTATATGATGATTTTTTGTTGATTTGATCTTCTGTAAATCATTGTAAAATAATGTAAATCTTAATGATGGCCAATCTCTAACAGTATTTTCAACGTCCAGACTTCTAAGATGGAAACGGAGATATCACAAATCTCTTTTTATAATCTGCCTATTGTTTGGGACATTAAAAGCTTCATTTCTTATGTGTTTATTAGAATTGACTGTTTTACTTTAACCTTTACAGTTATTGGTATATGTTTTAGAAGCCCTGTCTGCCAAACAAAATTACTCTAAATAATATTTGTTCCTTTGTCATAAGAAAATTAAGCAGAAGACCTTCTAATAAAGAAACTTTTCTCATTTAAGTAAGAAATATCTCTGGTAATTAGTTTAACTTTTGGGCCACATGTCTAAATAGATCATGGTGGTTGTTCCAGAACTTATATGTACTTCTGGAAACGCATGTTATATTAATTATAAAAAGAAAAGATAGCTTTTACTGTAAATAGTGCAGTTAAACTTAATTTTTTAAATTGGCAAACTGTCTGCGGGCTTATTTCCATCTTGTGAGAGTTCTTAAACAGTCACACTTCCATGTTGTCTGACACTAAGGGCTTTCTTCCTGCAGGTAGAACCTTCTAATTTTTTTTTTTTATTTTGTAGTAAGATAAGTAATAGCAAATAATTTTATAAATTTTAACATTTATTCATCTTACAGATAAAATCCAAGGTGAATTTGTTCCTTTCGCCTTGGGGTGGCACACTTGTCTGCGCAACTCAGCTGTGTGTATCAAGAGCCACCACTGCCTTAGACACAGGGCCCTGTGAGCATTCTGGTGTGGCATGGTCATTTTACAAATGCTCTCCTAACTCTGAGAGTATCAAAATTATGTCATGAGGGACTAATAAAGGATTGAATTTGAAATAAGCTCTAAGATGTTGAAAATCTTTTTTCCAGATACAAGGGTAACTTATATAAAATCATTGAGGACCGTTAAAAAATATTTATCTCTCTATCTATCTATCTATCTATCTATCTATTTATTTATTTATTGTTAATCCTCACCTGAGGATATTTTTCCATTGATTTTTAGGGAGAGTAGAGGAGAGAGGAAAAGACAGAGAGAAACATTGATGTGAAAAAAACACATGGATTGGTTGCCTCCTGCACGAGCCCCGACCCAGGCTTGGGCCGGGAGGACGCTGCAACCAAAGTATGTACCCTTGACTGGAATCGAACTCAGGACTCTTTGATCAGCAGGCCGACACTCTATCCACTGAGCCAAACCTGCTAGGGTGAGGACCTTTTTTTAATAAAAAACAAAACCAAAACAACAACAACAACAACAACAACAACAAAAAAAAAACTATGTGAAATAGATCTTGTACAGATTGTGTTCTGTGATATAATCATGTAAAGTCATGGTTTAATCTAATAACAGCAATTTTTAACTGATGTATCACGGCATCAGAATGTTTTAAAACATGCAAACCTGACTATTTAGTCAGGGACACTGACCTCTTTTTTCTTACTTAGCTTGTCAAATAAAAAAAGAATAAGAGCTAACACAACAATAGCCATCTGGTGTGAATGAATCAAAATTATATCTATTTTTTGTCAGATTGGTAAAAATACATATTTTTGGTGTGCTGCAGAATTTTAGTAATTAGTTTATGTGTGCCATGAGATGAAAAAGGTTGAAAATCACTGATCTAATATGACAGCAAATTATTTATGTAAATATAGTCACCTCTATATTTTAAAAAATAATAATTCTTATTTAAAAAAATAATAATTCTTATATGGAATGGCTAGAATCCAAAATGTTACATTCCACACCAACTGTTTTTAATATTGGTTGGACTGGTTTTAGCTATTCTAATAATTTAATAATTTAATAACTAAAATAATGACCTTATCAAATAGCATTTCCCACAGTGTAAGTTTATGACTTATTAGTATGATTGAGAAAAATACTTTTAAATGACTTTATTATTCCCTCAACACTGAATTTTTGAAAAATTGATTGTTTAGAAAAATAATTAGGATCATAAAGACTCTCAAAATAACTATGAATCATGAATGAAATTTTGGGTGACTTGTGGGACTGCCCACCCTGCTCATGAAGGAGTCTTCAGGTGACTTCCCTCTGCTCAGCTGCTGTGTCAGGGGATGGCGGGTGGGGGGCAGAGGGCCTTTGTTTTCCCGGCACCTGTAGTGCCAGGCTCTGCTGGGAACTGCACGATGTTGTCCCATTGATTCTTCTCTGCAGTTCAGTTACATAAATATCATGACCCATTGTTTTAATAAAGTTCAAAAAAATATTGAGAACTTTTGCCCAATGCCACTTATTTTTTTTTTTTTTAAAGACTGTTGTAATTCACAGGCAGGCCTGTCTTATTCCACAGGGTACATCTTTTTCATTGATTCACAGCTAGCAAGTGGGTCCTACACACAGTCCTTGGTCCTGTTTCTCTGTCCGTCTTGTCTTACCTGGGCCCTGGCCTTGTCTCACCCCATCTCAGGAACCTCCTTTGAAATGCCATCCCACAGCCAACCTTCAAATACCTTTTCATAGTTCCTTCCTAGTTCATCGCCATCTTTCAGTTTCTCTTCTAAAGCTGTTCCTGGTTCTTCTTAGGTTTTCCTAATGCTGAAGGAGATTTTTCACCTCGGTTTTCTTAAAAATATGTGGACATGAAAGGAGCTATGATTTAGGTTTATTAAGAACAGTTCCTATTAATTTCATCATTATTTAAAACATATGGAAAGATCAATATGTGTGAAATGGAAAAGGACAGTTGAGGAAAGGAATTTTATTTTCATGTTTCTAAGAACATATATCAAAGACTGGAAAGTTTTCTTTGCTTAAAATAAGTAAGCTATTTTTTAACAATGACTTACAGATTTAATGTCTTAATGTAATTTGTCTGTTCTACATCAAAGTTAAATTCTCTTTTAAATGAAAAGCTTATATTAATGCAGAATTAGTGTTGCAAATTTGCATGTAGAAATTTTGGAAAATGTCTTTGTCATTTTTAGCTATAATGTCCTATTATCCTACATAATAAGGGTAATATGCAAATTAACCCTAACTGTGGAACAACCAGGAACTACTGGTCACTATGACTCACATTGACCACCTGGGGGCAGACGTTCAATGCAGGAGCTGCCCCCTGGTGGTCAGTGCGCTTCCACAGGGGGAGCTCCACTCAGCCACAAGCCAGGCTGATGGCTGCAAGCACAGGAGTGGTGGCAGGAGCCTCTCCTGCCTCCTCAGCAGCACTAAGGGGCAGGTGGACAGCCCTCAAGGGGTCCCAAACTGTGAGAGGGTGCAGGCCAGACTGAGGGATCCCTCCTCCCCCAAGTGCACGAATTTTTGTGCACCGGGCCTCTAGTCGTATTTTATAATACACCAGAAAAGCATGAGGCTCTTTCAGATGAAGTAATATGTAATGTTCTGCCCCTAGGAAACAATCCAATTATCAATTGTTACCATCTATAACAATCTATAATAATAGAAGTGTAATATGCAAGTTGATCAAACGACCGAACAGCAGAATGACCGTCTGGATGACCACACTATGACACCAGGCCAGCCAAGGCGGGTGTGATGCAATTCGTTGGGGACCCAGCCATCGCCCCATGGTTATCCTGAAGAGGGAGGCCCAGGCCATCGGCCGGTGGGTCAATCGATCAATTGAGGGCTCTACGATTGCCTCAAAGAGGGAGACCCAGACCACTGACTCCCTCTGCAGGGCATGATCGATTGCAGAGCCCGAGCCAGGTGGGCAGGGCCTACCTCTTTGGGGAGATTGATGATGGAGCCCTCAGATCAGTCGCCCCAAAGAGGAAGGCCCAGGCTACCCAGCCGGTGGCACTGTGGCAGGTAGCCTGGGCCTCCCTCTGTGGGGGCAATCCATAAGTACACAGTAATAAAAGAGAAACATGCAAATTGGTTGTCACTCTGCTACGCCCACCAGCCAATCAGGATGCGTATACAAATTAAACCAACAAAGATGACAGGTTAATTTGCACATGTGGGTGCGGAGCAAAGACTGAAGACTGAAGAGGCTTGGCTTCTCCGCTGGGGCCAGACTATAGACCTGAGTCCCGGCCGGCAGCCAGGGGAAGGAAGGCCTCTTGTGCAAGTCTTCATGCCGTGGGCCTCTAGTCTTACCTAGTAATAGACAAACATGTAAATTGACTGTCCCTCTGCTATGCTCACCAGCCAATCAGGAGAGTATGCAAATTAGCCCAAGAAAGATGGCAGTTAATTTGCATATGTAGGCGTCCAGCAGCCTGGGTCCCAGGAACATCATCGGGCACCCAGGTCACTCTGTAGTAGGCCACATGTGGGCCCTGAGCAGCCTAGGAAGGGCCTGAGCCAGGGGGCTCCTGGGCAGGGCTGAACCTGAGATTGCAGCCGAGGGGGCCCCTGCCCGAGCCTGAAGCCTTGGCCAGAGGCATTCAGCCTTGGGCAGGAGCAGAGCCGGCTATCAGAGGGAGCTGAGGGTCCCATGCACAGGCCTAAAGCCCGGGCCAGAGGCCTTAGGTCTGGGTAGGGGCCAAGCCAGAGATGGAAGGACCTGGGGGTCCCCTGTCCAGACTCTGAGGCTTTAGGCTTGGGCAGGGCCGAGCTGGGATTGGTGTGAACTACAGAGGAAACACCTTTTTGACTGCTCATTGGCTAAGCTCCCTGTATGCCACTGGTAATATTCTTAGTAACTTGAGTAATAAGAATCTAAGAAGGTGACCTAGGGTTTTTCCACCTCACTCCTGGAGAAAATAAATGAAGGTCTGCTGCTGGAGGGCTAATAAATGTCATATCTTGCCCTAGCCAGTTTGGCTCGATGAATAATGCCTCGGCCTGCCAACTGCAGAATCTGGGTTCAATTCTGACCAAGGGCATGAACCTAGGTTGCAGGCTCCTCCCTGCCGGGGCCCAGGTCAGGGCTCATGCAGGAGACAACCAATCAAAGTCTTCCTCTCACTTTGATGTTTCTCTCTGTCTTTCCCTTTCTCTTACATATTCTCTAAAAATCAATGGAAACATATCCTCAGGTGAGGATAAAAAAAATAATAAAGAAAGAAATGTCATATCCTATGAAAGACTCATCTTGAAAATGCCTAAAGAAAGTTGTCATTTTTTCATGGTGAAGGGACTAGAGTCAGTGTTGATGAAAACACCTTAGTGGCTGCAGTGACTGGCAGTGGCTGCAGCAGCGTGGTGATGGGGCTGGTGGCTTCCCCTGATCAGCATAGTTGCCTCCCACAAAGGGAGGCCAGACTGCGGCTTAGGCCCGCTCCCCAAGGGGAGCAGGAATCAGACCTAAGCCGTCAGTAGGACATCCACTGAAGGCTCCCAGTATGTGACAGAGGACAGGTTGAGCTGAGGGGCCCCCCACCCCTCCAGTTCATGAATTTTGTGCATCGGGCCCCTAGTATATATATAAAAGCCTAAGCAACCAAATGACCAGTCAACAGGTCACCATGATGTGCATTGACCATCACAGGAAAGATGCTTAATGTACAGGATCAGGCTCTCTCCTGTCTGGATCAGGCATGTGAGGATTGGGCCAAAATTGGCTCTCTGGACCCCATCAATGCACGAATCTGTGCACCAGGCCTCTAGTAATTATATAAAGTTACAAGACAGTATAACATAGTGTGAAAGTGTAACAGTTCAGAGCATGGACTTCAAGATAGTCTTTAGACAGGCTCCAATCTTGGTTATACCATTATTTAAGTCATTTGACCTCGATGTGCTTTGCTTAGTACCTTACCTAATTATAGTGCCTACGCAGAAGGTTTTTTGAAGACTTTGAGGAGGTAAAACCTGTAACACACTCAATTTGGAGCCTTGACACAATAGCCCTCAGTAAGTGCATCCTTGTGATGATGCTGAAGAGGGTAAGGAGAAGAACAGCAACAACTTGAGTAACAAATTGTTTTATGTTCCTGATACCTTAAATGTTGACTTTTTTTTCCCTTCCCCAGTGTAAGGTCTTACTTTTGAATACAATGAAGCATTATGGAATTTCAGAACATGTGGAGAAATAACTCCCCCACTGTGGGCCAAACATAGTAATGCTGGGTTTATTTAACCCTCGTGTGGTTCAGAAACTTTTCCTTGTGTGTCCCTGGCCATTGGCTCCCCTTCCACCCGTGCCTCACCCACGAAGTGTGCCTCATGAATGATGGGAGCCTGAAAGCTGCACTCTTTGTACCCCTGATCCTTGCAGCTGGGTTAACATTGACCCAGATTCCATCTGGCAGAGCAACTATGTGGCACTGGAAAGCAGACATGGGGAGTGGTAGGTGGCAGCTGCTGTAGAGGTTCTGCTCAGGCACCTGCATTGGCTGGCAACAACTGGAACTGCTGTGGTGTGCCTGGGTGTTTCTGCTCGCCACCTTGTTGCTGACGGCGGAGGGTTCCCGGTTGGCTCCCTGGCACCTGTAGAAATTCTGTAAGCTATATTATGCTCTGATATAAGTCCCTGTCCTCTTGATCTCGTCAGCCTGGGTTCTATTGTCTGTAAGTAAGAACCTGGCTTAGGCGGCGACTACTCTGCCAGGTTCTGTGCCAGGCACTTGCAGAACATGATCAACAGCGGTTCATCTTTCAGCTGTTCAACGCACCTAGAGCATTTATTTTCTTTTTCCCTAACTTTGGGTTATTTTCTTTGTAGCCAAGAATATTTAACTTTTTTTAAGCAACATTTTGCTTTCATTGAACTTTATATTTTAATGAACTTTTTGCTCTACCAGTGTTAAAGGAAACATAACTTTAAACATCATATATAGAGTAATATTCTATCATAAAAGTCAAAATAGTTCGTGATTTTCTTAATGGATGTTACAACCTCCTCTCATGAGGTATATGATGGAATAATATAATAATAAACACTCATTTTTAAAAAGATCTCAAGGGGCCCCTCAGTGAGCGTAAGACTCAGCAGTGAGCTATGAAAGCAAGGTGCAGGGGTGATACTTGTAAATTGGCCATCCCTGACTCTCTTAATAACCCCAGACAGCCTGGATCATGCAGTGATATGTAATAATTGCATCACCTTTTCTCAGACAAAGAGTTGTTCTTTGCCGAAAATTTACTTTTAACTAAAACTACATATGTTAGATACACATAAATTTATAAATATTTTTAAGCCTAAACATAAGTGAGTATTCCATTTCAGAGAATGAAGAATTGAGATGTAGGAGTAGAGACTTTGTTTATCTCATATCCAAGGAAATAATTCTAAAAATCTCTAAAGTATTTATTCTGTACATCAACTATGTTTTTAACCAGTATTTGAATTTATGGGATTTTAATTAAATGCCCGCAGGACAGAGTGCATATTTATAAATTTAAAAGTCCAAATGACATTTAGAAGATGAAATATTAACCTTGATGTGTATCAGTAGAGGAACTTTAGAAAGCTAACATAAATGCTTCATTTAAAAACAATTGTAAAAAAAAACTATAGGATTGTACAGTGAGTAAAAATGGCCCTTATTTCTAAGGGTTTTAAGAATGGGGAAATATATCTTCCAAGACTGCAGAATAGAAATTAGCTTCAAAATATATTCAACATTTGAGTTTTGCAGATGATGAGCCTCATATTGGCAGCTGAAAGGCCTGGGTGCTAGACTCAGCTTTGTCACCCACTGGCTCTGTGGACTTGCCTGACCACCAGTGTTCAAGTGAAGGAGCTGGACCTGAGGACTTCTAGGGCCTGCTCCTATTGCGCACTCTTGGGTCCTCTGACTTGTTTTTAGGTATTTTATTATTAGGGTCACATTGTTCTTTATGAAATGTAGCAAAAGATTCAATAAGCTTTTCGCGTGGAATATTTTCCTCACCCTGGTGAGACCTAATCAGGTTCTGAAGGTGTGTACAGTGGCATGCTGCTCACAATGTGTATATCCATCAAGATGTGTAGAGGGCCAAGTGAGTAACACACAAGTCATAGCAATTGGACTGTGTGGAAGACCTCTTTGGTTAAGGTGGTCCGAAAGCAGCTCATAGAGGAGGTGGGATTTGAACAGGAATTTCAAGGATGAATAGGGTTTAGATGGTAGGACAAGAAGCAGGGTGGAATTTTATATGTCGAAGGTACAAACCTTCTCAGGTCGTGTTCAGGTAACAGTGATCATAGAGATTTTGATTTAGTGCCAGGTGTGTGCATGGAAATAATATACAGACGTGAGTCCAGGCAGGACTGTACAGAGCCTGTGTTCATAGTTTTTTTCATCCAGCGGATAGTGGGAAGCTGTGGAAGGTTTCTGAGCACAACATTCAAAATGACAAGAAAGCATTTCATGAGGCTACGGTCATGACACGGGAAGGATTATAATCATAGAGAATGATGACAAACACAGATGGGGAATTACTGTAGTTAGACCAGGGGCAAGGTAGTGAGGGCCTAACAAGGACTGAGACATAGATGGGGTCTGTGTGTGTAACTTTATTTATCCACTAGAGGCCCGATGCACGAAATTTGTGCAAGAGTAGGCCTTCCTTCCCCTGGCTGCCCTCTGGCACCTGGGACCTGGGCCTCCCTCCATGGGGGGAGGTCAGTGGGGTGATGGCCAGGCCCCTAACCAATCACATTGCACCTGCCTTGGCTGGTGCCATTGGGTGCCATAGCATGGTCCTGGATGGTCTTCTGGATGGTTCCACTGTTTGGTTGTACGGTCGATTTGCATATTATGCTTTTCTTATATAGGACATGTATATGTGTGTGTACATGTATGCATGTGTGTTTTGTGTATATGTGAAATACTTGGGACAGGTATAATGAATGCTGAATGGTAAGTGTCCTGAGAAGGTAGAGCCTCTTGGCACTATTCCCAGTATCTCTCAAAGCACAAATTGAGTCAGGAAGACAAGATGAATTGAGAAAAAGGAGGAGCAAGGTAGAATGTGACTCCTCTCTTCACCATGGACATCGTAGCACAAGGGCAGACTAAGTGGTGTATGGAGGATACCCCGGGAGTTGTCCACATAAAGAATTCTTGCCTGTTAGGAAGTGGAAGTGTGTGGGAAAGATTCCCACGTCCGTCTCTCTCCACTGAGGAGGACATATTTTCTACCCTGTTGGAATTCAAAATTGATGTGCAATTACAGCTGTTAGTTTAGTTTTTACAGCTATTAAACTAGAACTTCTAAAGGTCTCTGTTATTTTATATTTTTCTTAGCCAGTTTTGTTATTGTTGGTTTTTGAAAGTAATTTGACATTTAAAAACACTTTTCTAAACATACAATTTGTATTGGTTTGAATTTACTTTAAGTTGATGAGATTTTATTGAGTATAAAGCTTTACTGGAGCAATAAACAAAACTTTCCATTTGACTTAGGTTTGCTGGAAGAATAATATCCACACGGATAGGTAGCATATATCAATCTTCTGGGATATATTAAGTTAATGATAATTCTTATGTGCTTGTAGTATGAACTCAGAGTGATGAAATGTAGAATCTGTCACACAGTGTTATGCCATCAAGTAATACACAGTGATTTCTATACAGTTGCTATAAGGTACAAGTCATAGATTGGAGAAAGTTTTACCGAAAATAATTTATTATAACTTTCTTCAACCATTAGTGGCTATGACACTTTAGATACTGCCTCAAAATAATATACTGGCAAGTGTTTTCTTTTACAACTCTAAAGCCAATTATTATTTTCACTGAGCTACAGATTGAGCCCATTACACCTAAGTAAGGAAAGTAGAAATATGTCGAAGGTAACAGATGGTTGAGGTTTCTGTTATGAGGTTTAGCACATGGGCCGCGAACTTGTTTCCCAGCTTTAAAAGGGTAAGATGATAGCCTGGGAGGCTGATCAGAGAGGAAAGAGACTGCCTAAGAGGCCAGAAACTAGAGTTTGGTTTGATTTCCTCCCATTTTGGAGTTAAAGATATAAAGACTTTGTTTCCAGTAAATGCTGTCATTGAAAACATGAGTTATGTATATGTAGCCATAAGTGTTTAGTAAGCACATGCTACATGAAATAAAGCATAAAATGCAATATAATAGCAGCTCAATATATGTGGAAAACTGGAAGATTTTTTTCTTGCTAAACTGTTACCATACGATACAGTGTGTAATCTGGCCTTTGATTTCTAGTAGAGGAAATGTTCTTTTGTCCTGAGGCCTCTCTCTCCAAGGAGACTTACTGTGGCCTCCAGAATCTTCCTCGGTAGACTCACTGGAGTGTACCTCGTCTTTTCCCATCACAGCAGGCATTCAATTAATGTGCTGATTGCCAAAAATTTTAAAAATAAAAAGGAAGACTTTAAAACCACATGGCCTCGTGGGGAAGAATGGGTGACCAGAGAAGCTGAGCTCAACCGTTCTGGTTGAGACTGGCTCCAGCTCCCAACCTCAGTGCAGGCATTAACCTTCTGTGGTGGTGAGCGGGCCAGTGTTCATTATCGAAGAACAGCGATCCCGGGACACTGGTTTTTTGTCACTTCCCCTAGGTGGGTATTTGTGGGCCAGAGAAATTTCAGCAAAATAGAACCTTTTAGTAATAAGACGTTAAAGTAAAACACCATTTTTTTCTGTGCTGGAGTCTTACGTTGAATGTCTTCATATGATCCCTTTATTAAGAACCCATGCCTGTGTCACCTATTTGCACCTCTCCCCAGGGTCCCCATGGAGCCCTACGCTGTCCCCTGGCCTCACTCTGTACAGTGGCCCCCACCCCTGAGAGGTCATTGCTGGAAGGCAGCGGCCATGCTTTATTCTGCCTCAGACCCCTCCCAGCAGCTGACATGGTACCTTCAACCCAGTCAGCACGTGAGAACTTTGTCATCTTATTGTTAAATGTTGGTTTGTTTTTTTGTGTGTGAAATTATCAGAATGACTTGATTTCCATTTCACACTCTTTTTTATGGTGTAGATTTTAAATCACATTTATTTTAAATTTTACTTTTCAGTTGATCTTTACTAAATTTTAGTAAGATCGTGATTAAAAATACTGCCGTAATATAATAAATGAAATGATGTTTAATGTATAATAAAAGCAGTGATGTATGAGGCTATAGAATTTACAAAATGTTTCAGATCATTCTCCTTTGCCATGTAGGAGCACTATGAGGTCAGATGCATTTCTGTTCCCATTTTACAGATGTGAAATTGCTTGCTCAGGAGACACAGTATCTGCAAATTAGTGGGTATCTTTTAGGCGTTTTATCTTCAAATCCTTTCTCTTCCTATTGCCTCAGGACTTCCATATCTGCCTGAAAGCAACTTTGTTTAAAGAAAAAATAATACTTTTTTAAGTCTCCCAAATGAATTGTATTATGTAAGTTAAAAACCAGAATGTTGAATGGGGATTCCTAGAATCTAAAGCATTGAGCCATTTGTCAGCCCTTGAGAGGTCCATGAATGATTGTGGACGGTCTGATTGCTTGTCTTTCCCCCTTTCCTTCCTCCTGAATGGGGCTGGTGTGCAGCGGGCTCTCCATCAGGGGATGTGCAGACCAGGGATGTCTCTGGTATTTCCGTGCTGCCACTGTCAGTGGTTCTGTCCTACATCAGGTTGGCAGGGATGGCTCCCTTTGGGATTTTTTTCTCAAATTTCAGTGATTCTTGGGAGCTCTTTGTCCAAATACAACTTAAATTACAAAAAAAAAAAAAAAGTAGTTGTAGTTCTGTTGCCCCAGTAGACACTACAAACCATACGTGTTGCAGCTGCTCTGTGTAACTCATCCAGACCTCCATGCTGCGTCCTAGGCTCAGGCTTTCTTCTCTCCAAAGAAACAGCGGGCATTTCCCTTCCACACTCCCATCTTCTCCCCCAACCAGGAAAACACAAGGATGTCCATTCTCACTACTTCTGTTCAACAAATGGCTGGATATTCCAGCCAGGGCAATTGGGTAAAAAAAGCCACATAAAAGACATTCACACTAGAAATAAAAAAGCAAAGCTATCAATATTCAAATATAGCATGATTTTGAATATAGAAAACCCTAAGGAATACACACACATACACATACATGCACAAATAGAATGAATAAATGAATTCAGCAAGATTGCAGGATAAAAGATCTATATTAAAAAATCAACTATATTTCTGAACACTACAGCAAGCAACTTTAAAATTAGAAAAAGTCCCATTTATAGTAGCTTCAAAAAGAAAAGAATTTTGAGAATAAATGTAGCTGAGGAAGTGTAAGATATGTATACTGAATACTAAAAAATGTTTCTATAAAAAATTAAAAAGGACTCAATAAGTTGAAATATAGCTCATATTCTTGTATTGGGATACTTTATATTGTTAAGATGGCAATAATTGCTAAATTTACCTACAAAATCAACACAATCACTATCAAAATCCCATGGCCTTTCTTGCAGAAATGAAAAAGATGATCCTAAAATTCATGTGCAGTTTCAAGAGACCTTGAAAGACTAAAACAATCTTGAAAAAAAAATGAAGTAGAGGACTCAAAGTTTCCTATTTGAAACTTTACTTCAGTTATAGTAATGAAAGCAGTACATCACTGGTGAAAGGTTAGACATAAAGAAATCAGTGGAGTCCAGAAATAAATCCATGCATCTATGGTCAACTGATTTTCAACAAGGTTACCAAGACACTCAGCGATGAAAGAATAGTCACTTTAGCAAGTGGAGCCATGATAAGTGGGTATCCACCTGCAAAAGAATGAAGTTGGAGTCCTACCTCACACTATATACAAAAGTTACCTCAAAATGGATAAAAAAAAAAAACACAAACTAACAAAAACTGTATAACTTATTTTAAAAAAGATAGAAGTAAATTGTTGTGATCTTGAGTTTTGCAATGGATTCTTAGATATGACACCAAAAGCATAAGCAATAAAGAAAAAAAGGATAAATTACTTCATCAAAATTAAAATCCTTTGTACATCAGAGGACACTATCTAGCAAGTAAAAAGACAACCCACAAAATAGTGGAAGACTTTTGCAAATCATATCTGGTAAGGGTCTAGGATCAAGAATATATAAAAAAAGTCTTACAACTCAACAACAAAAACACAAACATCTCAATTTTAAAATGGACTAAGGACTTTGACTTCAGAAGACTCAGACATTATCTCCAAAGAAGATATTATATAGGCCAATAAGGACATGAAAAGATTTTACGTAATAAATCACCAGGGAAATGCAAATCAAAGCCACAGTGAGATACCACTTTTCACTCACTAGGATGGCTATTATATTTTCTTTTAAAAATGATGAAAAATAACAAATGATGAGGAAGTGGAGAAATTGGAACCTCTCAGACATTGCTGGTAAGAATATTAAATGGTGTAGCTGCTGTAGAAAGTTTGGCAGTTCCTTACTATATTAACCAGAAATTTTACTCCTAGATATATATTCAAAAGAATTAACAGCAGGTATTCAAACAAAAACCTGTACACAGATTTTCGTAGTAGCACTATTCACAGTCACCAAATAGTGGAAACAACCTGAATGTCCACCAATTGATAAAAGGGTCCACAAAATGTGGTCTCTCTGTGCAATGGAATATTATCTATGTATATAAAGAGCCAGGGGCCATCACAACCAAACGGACAACTGAACAGGCTGAGTGGGGGTGACCAGGCCTGCAAGGGGGTTAGTGAGGGATGACCAAAC
>PVJC01029103.1:0-22103 GCA_004026665.1 Murina feae | reverse complement strand
AGGCAGTTGCAACAGAACCCTTTGGTTTGCTCAAGTTCCGTGGCTGTTGGCCTCCATCTTGGCTGGGTTAATTTGCATACAGCCGCTCTGATTGGCTGTTGGCCTCCATCTTGGCTGGGTTAATTTGCATACAGCTGCTCTGATTGGCTGGTGGTAACGGTCACATTTGCATGTTTCGCTTTTATTATAGAAGATTATTGACTGTATTTCCTATGCTGTACATTACATACCTATAACTGCTTTGTAATTATCAACCTGTACTTCTTAATCCCTTCACCTTTTTCACCCAGTCCCCTATTCCCGTCTTCTCTGGCAACCATTAGCCTGTTCTTTGTATCTATGAATCTGTTTCTGTTTTGTTTGTTCATTTATATTGTTCTTAAGATTCCATATATAACTGAAATCATATGGTATTTGTTTTTCTCTGACTGGTTTATTTCACTGAGCATAATAACCTCTAGGCTTCCATGTTATCCCAAATGCTAAGATTTCATGCTTTTTTATGTCCTAGTAATATTCCATTGTATATGTATACTACAACTTTAGTATATATATATTAATATAATATAATATATATACATAAATATAATATAATATAATATAATATAATATATTATAATATAATATAATATATATATACATACACATATACACATATATACACATACATATATATGCACATATATATTAGAGGCCCATTGCATGAAGAGATTTGTGCAATAGGCTGCCTCTTCCCCTGACTGCTGGCACCAATTTTTCTCCAGCACCCGGGACCCAGCCTTTCACTCTGTCCGCAGTGGAGAAGCCAAGCCTCTTCAGCTTTTAGTCTTCGCTCCCCTCCATGCCTACATATGCAAATTAACTGCCATCTTTGTTGAGTTAATTTACATACTCATCCGATTGGCGGGTGGGCATAGCGGAGTGACACCAATTTGCATGTTTCTCTTTTATAGGTGTAGAGGTAGATCGATTTCAGAGAGGAAGGAAAAGAGAGAGACAGAAACTTCAAGGATGAGAGAGAATCACTGATGACAGAGAATCACTGATTGGCTGCTTCCTGCATTGCCCCCACTGGGGATCCAACCTGCAACCTGGGCATGTGCTCCTCAGCTGGAATCGAACCCAGGATCCTTCAGTCTGCAGGCCCAATGCTCTATCCACTGAGCCAAAATGGCCAGGGCTGTACTAGTGCTTTTTTAAACAATCTAATCTATTGATGGACAGCTTGGCTATTGTAAAGAATTGCGATAAGCGTAGGGATGCATATATTCTTTCAAATTTGAGTTTCTTCAGATATATACCCTGAAGTGGAATTGCTGACTCATAAAGCACTTCCATTTTTAATTTTTTGAGGAACCTTCATATTGTTTTTCAAAGTGGCTGTACCAGTCTGTGTTCCTACCAGTGCATTAGGGTTCCCTTTTCTTCATATCCTTACCAACACTTGTTTGTTAATTTATTGATGATAGTCATTCTGACAGGTATGAGATGAGAGCTCAGGGTGTGAATTTATCTGATGATTAGTGATGTTGAGCATCTTCTCATGTGTCTGTTGGCCATCTGTATGTACTCTTTGTAGATGATTTTATTTTAAAATCATAATCTCTCAACCATAAATGAAGGAAGGCTGCAGGACTGGACAATTGTGGCTTATGACTTGGAAGGGGAAATATTTGGTTCTATTTTATAGCTAGCACTACATTTAAAAAAAAAAAAAAATATATATATATATATATATATATTAGTGGCCCAGTGCACGAAATTCGTGCACATTAAAAGGAGATTAATTAGAGGAAATATTTTAATATTGCTATTTGCTCTTTCTCTATAATAGAAGTGTCAGAGATTAAAGAAAATTAGTAAAACGTATATGAAAATCTTCCTCCTGTCAGAGTCTGGGGTGCACCATGGAACCCTGAATCAAATTTTCAACCACCCATATGCACCTCAAAATCGCTAGAGACCCAAACCTGGACGGCCCCCCTTTATTGGGCTAGATCCAGACCCAGCCAGTCCCACCCTGTCAAGCCCTGCCAGGTGGGGGGGATGCAGCCTCAGGTCTCCTGGGTGCCAGGGCAGGGGGACACGGCCTGAGGTCCCCATCAAGCCCTGCTGGGCGGAGGGAATGGCCTGTGATCCCCCAGCCTGGTGCCGGGGCAGGGGGCACAGCCTCAGGTCCCCTGGCCTGGTCCTGGGGTGGGGGCCATGGCCTGAGGTCCCCTGGCTCAGCACCAGGGTGGAGGGCACACCTTGAAGGCCCCCGTCAAGTCCCGCTGGGTGGGGGGCACTGCCTCAGGTCCCCTGACCTGGCACCAGGGAAGAGGGTGCAGCCTGAGTTCCTCTGGCCTGGTGCCAGGGTGGGGGGAGCAGCCGGAGGTCTCCTGTCAAGCCCTGTGGGTGGAAGGCACGACCTGAGGTCCCCTGTCAAGCCCCATCCAGGAAGTGGGTGGGTGCGCAGCCTCAGGTTCCTGCTGATTGCTCCTTAAGGCTTGTTATGGGAACTTAGCCTCAGCTGTGGGTGCAAATTGACCAGAGTGATGGTCAATTTGCATATTCCCTCTTTATTATATAGGATTTTATTGATTTTTTTACAGAAAGGAAGGGAGAAGGATAGAGAGTTAGAAACATCGATGAGAGAGAAACATTGATCAGCTGCCTCCTACACACCCCCCACTGGGGATGTGCCCACAACCAAGGTACATGCCCTTGACCGGAATCGAACCTGGGACCCTTGAGTCTACAGGCCAACGCTCTATCCACTGAGCCAAACCGGTTAGGGTGCTAGCACTACATTTTGCATGTTGTATCCTAGTGTTTATATGCAAATATGCCATGAACTTCCTGGTATTTTTCTTTTTGGTAAATTATGCTACCAATTTCTTATATATCATTAGATTTCTACAATACAGGTGCTTCTGAAGAGATAGATTTAGCAGATGCTATCAAATGAAATAGTCCTTTCCAGATACTAGTGGAATGATGATACTTTTATGTAATAAGTGTTCTGTAAGACATAAGTCATTTTCTTGGTAAAGAAAATATCTCCTTTGATCATAACCTTAAAATGTTGGTGATAGTCCTATATGATATCATTACCATTACTCTAATTAACTGCATATAGAAATTTATAGAAGAGATTAGTGCAAGATAATCTTTCAAGAACAGTGAGTCTCCTCAAATACTGTTGACAAAAGTAGAAAATATACAATGACAGGAAGGTTTTATGTTACCAACACCTTTCTTGATCCAACATCTTTCTTTGAGCTTGTCTCCTTTATTTAAAACTAGGGGCCTGGTGCACAAAAATTTGTGCACTTAGGGGGTCCCTCAGCCCGGCCTATGCCATCTCACAGTCTGGGACCCCTTGGGGGATGTCCACCTGCTGGCATACCTGGCCAGCCTGGGTGCGGGGCTGATGGCTATTTGCAGGCTGGCCAAGCCCTCCAGTGTGGACCCTCACCCCATTGGGGTGTGGCCAGCCTGAGTGAGGGGTTGAGGGCCATTTTCAGGCTGACCACAGCCCCTTCAGGTTTTGGGTCCCTACTGGGGTGCCTGGGCAGTCTGGGTGAGCAGCTGAGGGCTGTTTTCAGGCTCCCCACAGCTCCCATTGACCCAACGTCCCAGCCCAGCAAGGCTGGCTGGAATCAGGTTTCTGGGGTTTATTTATCTTCTATAATTGAAACACTGTTGCTTTAAGCTGAGGCCTAGGCAGGTAACGAAGCCTCTTGTTTGTTTCAACTCCATGGCTTCTGTAATTGAAACAATGTTACTGTGACCAGAGGCTCAGCCAGCCTAGGCAGGCAGTTGCAACAGAAGCCTCCGATTTGCTCTAGCTCCGTGGCTGCTGGTCTCCATCTTGGCTGGGTTAATTTGCATACAGCCGCTCTGATTGGCTGGGAGGTGTGGCTTGGCGGGTGGGCATGGCTTAGGTGTCTCAGGTGGTGGTCAATTTGCATATTACTCTTTTATTAGATAATATGAGGAGAGAATGAAATCCATGGAAAAAAAGGACTAAGGAAGCACTGTATCTTGTACTTACCAGTGGTTGGGCAAGAATGGAGAAAAGAATTGATAGATTTTGTAATAAAGCAACAGTTTTAATTTTTTAATTGGAAATATTTAAACAGAAGGGACCGAAGATATTGCAGAGTTGAACTTGTAATACATGTAGAGCAGGGATCAGCAAGCTTCCGCTGTAAAGAGCCAGATAGTAAATAGTTTAGGGCTTTGTGGGCAGTATGTTCTCTGTTGCAACTACTCAACTTTGTGTTTGTGGTGTGATATATAAGTGAATGAGTGTGGCTGTATTCCAATAAAACTGTATTTATGAACAGTGAAATTTGGATTTCATATCATTTCCACATCTCAAAAACGTTCTTTTGACAACCCCCGAACCCCCACCCCCCAGGAATATAAAACTAAAAACCAAACAAAAGTAGGTAACTGGCTGTTGTTTGCTAACCCCTAAGTCTCAAGTTAGTGCTACTGCTAGCCAGTAAAGAATATAACATGATGGTAGAACAGAATATCTGTACCATGGCCCTCCCTCCTTCATATCAAGAGGAGTTAAAAAATAAAATTTGCCTTATTTTTGAGGTAAAATAAGAACAATAAAGTAATAATATGATAGGATGTTTATGTAGTTAAGACTCAATGGTGTTAGGCCAATAATATTTTTAGGATTTTGCTAAAAATACAAAAACAAAACCATTAAGTTCAGCAGACACAGTTTTTTGAACTGGGAAGTAGGAAGAATGCAGTAGTCTGTGAGGATGTCTTTTGGATTTAACTGCAGAGCTCTTTGAAGATTCTAAATCCATCAGAATCCAGTGGTATAGTTTTGTAAGATGTTTCTTACGAGGACACCCGAGAATCTTCCCACTTATTCCCACTATAAAATAAAATGAAAGGACCTTTAAAGAAACTGGATATGTTTTATTGGCTCTTGCTGCAACAAATCTTAGGTCTGTTATTCAGAGACAAGCTTAAGTGAAGAGAGTATTGCTTCTTAATTTACTCAACATTTTTAGGATTTAGTATTGCCAAAATATTTGGAAGTATTGCAAAATACAAAATATTTTCAGATTTTTGGTCCAGAAATGTAGGTTGGGATTTTCCCAAGCCTTATGCAGCATGGTGAGAATGTTTCTCCTTGATTTGGTGTCTTCCATCTTCTAGAGCAGGTGAAAAAAATTAACTGCCTCAGAAGGAAATACTCCCAGTCATGGAAACAGCTATTATAAAGAATAGAGAAATTATTCTTGAACCACATAAATCAAATTTAATGATTAGATGAAAGAAATACAGCCTCAGAAGAGGCAGGATCAATTATTAGCAATAGTTCAGAAAAAGAAACTTACTGGATGGAATTCTATGCAGCAAAAGTTTTATTTCAATAAGTTCAAATGGAGTTTGTTTTTATATTTTTATATCTTAACTTTCTTTTTGAAAATGAGTTTTATTGTATATGCTTGATATAAAGGAAGACATTAAATTTAGAAAATAATAACTTTTGTCATACTGATTTCCCCACCCCTCACCCCTATTTATGAGTGTGTGTTTGCTGCTTTGTAAATGGGAGAAATTTACATCTAGCATTGCTTGAGAGATACTAGATGTCTTAAAGTTAGATAGCTTCATTTAAAACTGATGGTAATACTGAAAAAATAAAATTAGTTGATAAATTTGTAAATTTATGTTGTTTAATATATCAAAACAGGTTGAAGTTATTTCTATGAGGCTTAATAAATAGCTTTCTAATGCTAAACTAACAAAGTGGCTTTAGGTATTTTTAAAGTACTTTGAAATATAAGTAAAAGTTTTAGAATTCTTTTTAATAAACTTTTCCCTATGACTTAACCATGACATTTACATTTCTGATTGGCTAATGAAATTAGGGAAACCTTTGATTTGAAAATCAGAAGAACATGAGACAGTACTTTGTATTTGGAGCTGATGTGTTCTCTTTGTTTTACTCTCTTTTTTTTCAGTGAAACCAGCAGTGTATGTAGCAGCAGTGACACAGGGCTCTTTACCAACGATGAAGGACGGCAAGGTAATCTTGATTCCAGCTTTAGGAAGATTCTAATGATTATAGGAGTGAGCCACTGAGAATATGGTGATTGTCTATAGCAGCAGTTCTCAAACTTTAGGGCATGTAAGAGCCACCTGGGGAACTGTTAAAACTGCAAAATTTCAAACTTCTAGAAATCAAATAGTTCTAGAGTTGTCTCTTTGGACTCTGCATTTTCCATAAGCACCTGGGGTGATTTTTATGCAGGTAGTTCAGACTTTGAGTATCATTGGTCCAGGGGGATTATGGTATCAAGGAAAGTTGCAGTTTATTAGATATTAAATTATTATTATTTTCATATAGAAATAATTTATTTTTATAACCTTATTTATGAATCACCACAATGTTCTGAATGAATATATTATAGAAAACATATTTCTAAAGTTTAGCATAGAACACTGAATAAGGCTAATGTATATTACTTATCAGTGCTTTATTTTTACTACGTAAGCAGTAATTTGAAACTTTGTTCTTATCCTGTACACTTGCTTAGGGCCACACAAATTGTGTACCAATAAGAATTTCATATAGCTCCCTTGGGCCAGTTTTCTTACTCCAAATCAGGGATTTGTAGATCTCTAAAGTCCCTTTTAGATCTGAAATCCAATGATTTTTCTCCAAGGGTTTAAGTGATTGAAGGACAGAAACACAGTGGCTACATGTCTTGGTTCATACAGATAGGCTTCCTGGTAATTGAAGGAATCCTGGGACTCTGAGACTCAGGATCCAAGTCCTGATGTGGAGAGAGAAAACGTGGAGGAGGTGGTTTCTCACCCATGCCTCAGAATAGTTATGGGCATGGATGGACTTGTTAAGCTTCCTACTATATGGAAATTGTGAGTACATTTCTGTTCCTTTCTGATGCTGAGGGAGCTAGGTGTCATTTGAGATTGTGCGTGTGTATATTCCCTGGTAAGTTCTGCCAGGGCCTTTATTCTTTTATCTCCTACCAGGAAAGTGTGGTTGTCTGTCCATGAGTGACCTGGTGCATACTGTTCAGAATTACTAATATTTGCTCTTTTTCTTTGCTTTTACTGCAATGCTATGAAGTATCATAATGCATCTCTTAAAGGCTATGTTGTGCAATTATACAGAGGTGGAAGAGGGTGTAGACCTATTGCAATACATTAGGTTTTGGGCCTTCGGAAAACCTTTCCACTGAAAGGTTTATCATGGAAAATTGTGGCCCCAGCTTTCTTCTTTGTCTCTCCCTCAACTTCACATATTCTGGTGGTGATTTAGATGCTTAAGAGTTCTCAGCATATAGTTATTTCCTGCTTCCATGTCTGTTTATTTTGGTCTCTGCCTGAAATCTCATCCTTACTTTACCTTGAATGACTGGTCATCCACTAAGACACAGTTCTTTTGCCTCTCTGGGACATATTTGTGGACTGCATCAGTGGGTTTTCCTGCCTTCATGGGTTTGGCTAATAGGCATCAGCAGAAGAATGGAGGGAGAGGAGGAGGTGAATGAGATTGGTGTAATAGTCAAGTTTTTATTATGATAATACTAACAACCCCAAAATTTCAGTGTTTTTTTCACATTTATTTATTTATTTAAAATATATTTTATTTATTTTTTTACAGAGAGGAAGAGAGAGGGATAGAGATTTAGAAACATTGATGAGAGAGAAACATCGATCAGCTGCCTCCTGTACACCCTCCACTGGGGATGTGCCCGCAACCAAAGTTCATGCCCTTGACTGGAATCGAACCTGGGACCCTTCAGTCTGCAGGCCGATGCTCTATCCACTGAGCCAAACCAGTTAGGGCTTCACATCTTCACGTTTATTTTTCACATTGGAACTGGGGATTAGCTGAGGTTCATTTGATCCAATTGATCTGGCTCAGCTGGTCTCCAGGCTTCACATGAGGTTTGTATCTATTCAGTGTATCTTATTTTGGGTACTAGGCTAAAGAAGCAATGGCTGTATGACTCATAGACTTCGCATGGCAGAGAATATGAATACCAAGTGACCAAGCCAGGCCATGCATGAATATTTACAGCTTTTGCTTGAATCACATTTGTTAATATTCTACCAAAAGCAAGTCATATGACCAAGTCCAGTGCCTGTGGGATAAGGAAGTGTGCTCTGTCTTAAGGGGAAGGCTCTGTAGAATCCCATGGTAAAAGGCATGGGTGTATTATTCTATTAATAGAGGCCCAGTGCACAAAATTTGTGCACAGGTGTGTGTGGGTATGTATGTGTGTGTCCCTCAGACCAGCCTTTACAATCTCCAATCTGAGATCCCTCTCACAATCCAGGACTGCTGGCTCCCAACTGCTCACCCATCTGCCTGCCTGCCTGATTGCCCCTAACCGCTTCTGCCTACCACCCTGATCACCCCTAACCACTCCCCTGCCAGCCTGATTGACACCTGTTTCCCTGCTGGCCCGATTGCCACTAACTGCCCTTCTCTGCTGGCCTGGTCACCCCTAATTGCCCTCCCTTGCCGGCCTGGTCGCCCCTAACTGCCCTCCCCTGCAGGCCTGGTTGCCCCCAACTGCCCTCCCCTGCTGGCCTGATCACTCCTAACTGCCCTCCCCTTCAGGCCTGGTCGCCCCCAACTGCCCTCCCTTGCAGGCCTGGTCCCTCCCTACTCCCCTCCCCTGCTGGCCTGATCATTTCCACCTGCCCTCCCTTGCTGGCCGTCTTCTGGTGGCCATCTTTGACCACATGGGGGTGGCCATCTTGTGAGTTGGAGTGATGGTCAGTTTGCATATTACCTCCTTATTAGATAGGAGGATAGGGAGGTGGAAACAATAATGCTGCCTGCTACATTGGAGTATAGCTCTTCCTGGCTCCCTTTCTGTTACAATGCTGGTTGGCTGTGGTTATGTTTCTCTGCAGAAGGCCACCATTCCTGTTGGGCAGCCTTCCTTCTCCTATAACCACAGTTTTCTCTGGGCTCTGATAGCTGTTCTTTCTCCTTGCTCCTTCAGCTCTAGTAATGGTAAGGACTTCTCACTGTGCTGGCTCCAGGGTGCTTCACCATCCCTTACTGGTTTCTTTCTCTTAATACTGACTACACTTTTGTAAGTAGGCACTTCATTAAAGTCTCAGTTATTCCATTTAAATGTGCACGTGTTTCCTGAAGAGATTCTCAGTGTAGACACTTTCTCCTAGAACTTTTCTCTTTTCTTTTCCTGTATTTGTTGCTTTCTCACCACTTGCCATATCACATTATTGTTTATAGATGCGTGTCTTTTCTATTGAAGTTTTTCAAAGACAGGATAAAAAAAATTATTTGCAACTACAATAGGTAACACACCACCTGACATATAGTGAGCTCTTAATAAATAATTATTGGGCTGTAAATGGTTTGGCTCAGTGGATAGAGTGTCAGCCTGCGGACTGAAAGGTCCCAGGTTTGATTCCAGTGAAGGGCATGTATCTTGGTTGCAGGCACATCCCCAGTGGGAGGTGTGCAGGAGGCAGCTCATTGATGTTTCTCTCTCATTGATGTTTCTAACTCTCTATCCCTCTCCCTTCCTCTCTGTAAAAAATCAATAAAATATATTAAAAATAAATAAATAAATAAATAAATATTGGGAAGTGCAGTTGACAGGGAAAATTCTCCTCCCCCCTCCCCGAAACAGAATCCTATATAATAAAAACCTACTATGCAAATTGAGCAAATGGCTAAACCACCAGCAGAATGACTCATCTCTATGACATGCACTGACTATCAGGGACCAGACACTCAATGCAGGTGGTCATGTGATGGGCATGTCCTGAGAAGTTTCCCTGGGATCCAGTATACATTAGAGAATGAATGTATTATGACCTCCTTAAATGTTCTTGCAATAATTTCCTTCATCCTTGCTATTTTGAAGGGGGGGAGCAGACAGAAAGTTACCTATCTTAATCTTCGTTGGCAGGAATAAACTACTGGAAACTGAGGTGCTATTATCGTAGCCAATAGAAAGATGTTTGAGCCAAAAACCTGAATATATGGATTTAGCCTTGACTTAGTCATTATTGAAGAACCTTGGGCAAATGAAATAACTTCTTGATGTAAACCTTGGGGGACTATATTACTTGTCTCTGGTTAGTTTTTTTCCTGATAGCTTGGATCGCTAGTGTCAAGATGATTTTCTGACCCATTAATGAGGTACTAAGGAAAAAACAAGGTATTCTTTATTTGCCTATTATGAGAAATTCAACTATAGCAAGAGATCCCTCAGAAACGGCTATAAACATTTTATATAATATATGTATTTTAAATATGTTACATACAATAAACATTTTATTTCAAAAAAAGGTTTAAAATATAATATTTCCAAAACTGTACTAACATAGTATAATATCATAAAAGTTGTAGGAGATATTAAAAATCTGAAATAATAGGATTACTTCTATATTCTAAAGTGTTTTATTTCTCTGGCTCTATTTTTGTTCATCAGTTAATGTTGTTCATTATATTCCACAAATGAGTGAGATCATGTGATATTTATCTTTCTCCTACTGGCTTATTTTGCTTAGCGTAATGCTCTGCAGGTCCATCCATGCTGTTACAAATGGTAAGAGTGCCTTCTTTCTTACAACAGTGTAGTATTTTCCATTGTGTAGATATACCACAGTTTTTTAATCCACTCATCTGCTGATGGACACTTAGGCTATTTGTAAATTGTAAATTGTGCTGCTATGAACATAGGGATGCGTATATCCTTTCTGATTGGTGTTTCTGATTTCTTGGGATATATTCCTAGAAGTGGGATTACTGGGTCAAATGGGAGTCAGTTTCCTTTTGAGGAAACTCCATACTGTTTTCCACAGTTGTTGCACCAGTCTGCATTCTCACCAGCACTTGTCGTTTGTTGATGATAGCCATTCTGACAGGTGTGAGATGGTACCTCATTGTCATTTTGATTTGCATCTCTCAGATGATTAGTGACTTTGAGCATGTTTTCACATGTCTCTTAGCTTCTGTATGTCCTCTTTCGAAAAGTGTCTATTTAGGTCTTTTGCCCATTTTTTGATTGGATTGTTATCTTCCTTTTGTTAAGTTGTATGAGTTTCCTATAAATTTTGGAGATTAAACCCTTATCAGAGATAACATTGGCAAATATGTTCTCTCATGCAGTGACTTTCTTATTGAGAAATAGCTACTTTTGAATTGAGAAACATTTGTGAGCTCTGAATCCCAAAGTTCATTTATGCCCCTGAGAATAGTAGGAGGTAGTTTATTTTTGTGGTAAAGGCTTTGGAGTTAGTCAGGCTTTAAGTTCAAATCCTAGCTTCATCATATACCACTTAACCTTGACTTCTTTGGACTTTAGTTGCTTCATTTATAAGTTGGAGTTATTGTAAGGTTTGGAAGAAAAAACGTATTTATAGATTTTTAGCATGGGTCTAGTACTAGGGGCTTAGTACTAGTAAGTGGCAGCTTTATTTTTGTGCTATTTAAAGCATTCCAGTTTGGTATCCCAGTTTTCATCATTATATGGATCAAGAAGAAGGATTAAAACAGTTCTTTGTACTTTGACTTTATTTAAAAGTATTCTTAAACCTATAGCACTGAGAAGTTATTCTCCCATTTGGTTCTTGGTAGAGTGTGTTAATATTCCAGCTTATGAAAATGATCTCTTTACTTTAGGGGATGATGAACAGAGTGATTGGTTCTATGAAGGAGAATGTGTCCCAGGATTCACTGTCCCTAATCTTCTGCCCAAGTGGACTCCTGATCATTGCTCTGAAGTAGAAAGAATGGATTCTGGACTGGAAAAACTTTCAGACTCCACATTCCTTTTACCTTCTCGGCCAGCTCAAAGAGGTGAGTTCTGAGGAGACCAAAATATACTTCACGCTTTTATGGTTCTCTTTGGGGAGAATCATCCAATGGTGTACATACTCCTTCCTTTAAGCATGTATTAACTATCTGAATTTTGGAGCTGGTCCAAAGATTTTTCTAGAGGATTCAAGCATGGGTCTCGAAGCTTGAGGTTCTTTTTATTCTTTTTTTTTTTTTAAATAAACCTTTATTGTTCAGATTATTACAGATGTTCCTTTTTTTTTAAACCCCCATAGCTCCTCTCCACCTGGTTCCCCACTCCCCCCAACCCGTGTAAATCAGTGTCTGAAGGAAAGCAGGGCATTCCTTCAGCTTGCTGTTACCATTTGTGCCAGATTTAGGAAGTGTGTCTTGGCTGTTTATCCTGCTGTGCCTGATGGGCTACTGAGTGCTCACTGGAAGCCTGAAGCACTGGGTCTTAGAAGAGAACAGATTTCAGTAAGAACATTCACATACAAGTTACAGTGGCTTTTTAAAAAATACATGTTTTTATGATTTCAGGAGAGGAGTGGAGAGGGAGAGAGAGAGAGAAACATCAATGATGAGAGAGAATCATTTATCGGCTGCCTCGTGCACACCCCCTACAGGGGATTGAACCTGCAACCCGGGCATGTACCCTTGACTGGAATCGAATGTGGGACCTTTCAGTCTGCAGGTTGATGCTCTGTCCACTGAGCCAAACTAGCTAGGGCACAGTGGCATTTTTTGAGTGGATGATTTAAAAATATTCTTTAAATTTAAAAAATTCTCTTATTGTGGGCTTTAGCACAAATACACATTTCTTCCCTTTGCTTTTCCTTCAATGATGATGTAGCAGAGTAGAGTGGAAGGAGCTGAGGACGGGGAGAAGAAACTAATCAGACTGTCTGGGAGTGTCTCTCTAGCTCTCTGACTGACAGTCACCTCGTTTCCCTGGGGTCTTAGGTCATTTAAGATACTGATCAATGATTCTCTCTCAACATTGAACAAAACTGTTTCAGAGGTTTCTTTTAGCTCTATAAATTTATGATTGTAGAATTCTCAGTAGTTAATCAGTTCAGTCAGTTATCAAGTATTAGTTGAGCATCTGTTGGTGATCAGAATTTCACTAAGAGCTGTAAACTCCTGTAGCATTTCATAATGATGAGTGTAGGTGGTTGAAAGACCTTCTCAAAGAAATTGGTTCTTGATAAAGAGTACTCTGCCTGAGGAACATTGTTTGCTACCTTAATAATGTTTATCAAACATTTCCATGACCATGTCTAAAAGTTCTTTATGGACTAGTTAAAATACACACAGATGAGCAAGAATTGGAAGAAGGAACTTCAAAATGGCCTATAATCCCATACCCAGAGACAGTGTCATTGATGACATGTTGGTGTGGTTCTTCCAGTTGTCTTTTCTGTGTGTGAAACACGTACAGCAGTCAGAAAAAAGGCATTGGATTATACATGCTATTTCTACCATTATTTCCTGAATTAGAATGGCTTTGAGTAATAATTAGCATTTAACTTGTAGTTATAAACTGTTGATAATACCTCATATATTTGTCTAGGTTTTTTTTAGCTTATTAGTACTTTCCATGTGCTATTTCATTTGGTTTCATACATTCCTATAAGATAGTACTGAGCAAGCGGATAGCCCTCTTTTACAGATGCGGATGCCTAGGTCAAAGGTAAGTGATGTGCCTGAGATCATACTCCTGGAGACAAAAACATGGAGGTAGTAAATCCTTGACAAATAGCCTGGTGATACTAGTTTAAGGGTCAGTCTAGTAGATACTGGGTGAGAAGGACTCTGGTCTCCTAGAAGCAGGTCATTGCTTATGAATCTTCTATATTCAGTTCCTGAGGACTGCCTTTTTGTTTTGTTTTGTTTTAGGGTACCATTCTCGCTTGAATCGTCTGCCTGGAGCTGCTCGATGTCTCAGAAAGGGGCGAAGGAGGCTTGTTGGGAAGGTGGTGGCTCTTACTGTTTACAGGCTGAGTGGGAGGATAATATTCCTTCGGGGATTTGTGTACCCTCTTGATAATCAAAGGTGCTGCAGAACACCCTGGAGTTAATTAAGCCAACTGGCCTATTTTGCAAGTTCATAAGAGTGAATATTATGTAGGATATGGATGTATAAACACATAAAGGATGAATTCCTTTTAATTCACATAGATCTCCTTCTGACAGCAAACACTGTTGTTAATGACAGTATCTGTTGCCTATAAATCTACAGGTCTGATCTTTCTCTATTCTGTTTTTTTTATTAACCTTATATGATTATTATGTAAGTTAAAACACTCTTGACTTCTTTATGACTCTTCCTGAATTCATGGTTGCTTCTTCTGTCCTGTCTTTCGTCTTTTATTCTAAAATTCAATAAAAAGAAAAAACTTGGAAAAAAACGTACCAAATTTCAAAACCCCCTCACTGGCCGTGAGTGAGGAATATCTACTTACTCAGGTCTGCCTTTTCCAGTGACTGTGGTGGGCACTCACTTCATTTAATCCTCCCAACAACCTTGAAAAAAGCTACTATTCCCCTTTAGTAGGTGAGAAAAACTTGGATTCAAAGATGTTCAGTAATGTCTGATGTTATCCAGGTAGAAGTGGCAAAGTAGAGAGTTGAACCTAGGTCTACTTCTCTTTTTTATTTAAATTTAAAAAATTATTTTTTACTTTAGCTTTGAGATTGAATATAGGTTAAGATTGGGGCTCATACCCAGTCAGAGAAGATGGTGGTGGGCAAAGAGTGAGAAAGAGAGAGGCATTTTAGAGCATCAATTAATTGGTTTACTCAGTAAGCATTTAGAATGCTTATGTGGCAAGCTTTGTGCCAACCTGGTTATACTAGTATAGTAGTCAGAGCCACAGTCTGGCTTACGTCAGAGAGTTGCTATCTTATAATTTAATCAGGGAATTATTTTTTTGAAGTTTTAGTCAAACAAAATAAATGAGGCTGTTTTTATTATATGTATTCATCTATGAGAATCCAGATGAACTTAGATTCTTTTTATCTTTAAATTCAATTTCAAATGTTTAATTAGAAAGACATTTGATTATTGGAAGAATGATGCCTTCTTTTGGGTTACTCATTTTCCTGGCAATAAAAAGCTGCCTTTGTTATTCTGGGTGCATATTCTTGACAGCAGGGTATAAGTGAGTACATGGGGGTGGAGGGAAGCAAGAGGTTGGCAGTGAGAAACAGAGTAATGATTTGATTTTTTTTTCTCTTTATTGGTTAAGCTTGACAACAGTTTTTCCCTACCACCTATCTTACTTTGTTTCAGCTCCTATAAAAATAAGAACCTTTCACTTCCATGGAAGTAAATCAGTTCAACTGGAAGGCTTCCTTTAGTTTGCCTGGAAGAAAACTAGGGCCTTTTGGATGTCTCTAAGGATTGCAAATGAATAGAATAATATTTACTTGTTTAATTCATCTTCATCACCTTAAAGGGATATTTGTCATTTCTAGCAGAGGTCACTGTTCTGCTTCCCTTTTCCCCCCTCCCCATGCCTCTTCTTTTTTTTCTAAATTGTAATCATAAATAATGAGTTTCATTCATAGCTCCCTGCTAGCGAGCTGCTAATTATGCCAAGTACTGCTTGTAATTTACACAGTAATAAACTGTAAATTTAAACATTACGGCATTTTAAGTTAATAATTTTTTTTGCTGTAACAAATAGCTCATTTTTCACTCATCTTTTCCCTTGGCCTCACTACCATGGCTGTGTCTGTGACCAGGAGGCACAGGTATAGGGATGAAGAGTATGAAGAATACAGTGTGTGAAACCTTTTCATTTACCTCCACTCCTGCCCAAAATCTGGCCTCAAATTAATTTTTCATTAGCCAGTTCTGCTAAAATATGTGTCCTAATAATTAAGCTAATTATGCACATAGATGAATACAGATAATAATATTTGTCCAGAAACAAATGCATTTGAGTAACACGTTTGACATGCATGCCTATGACTTACACTCTCTCATCTTAGCACTTCCTCATATGTGCATAGCTCTTATTTATACACTGTTGGTATGCTTCCTAGGGCACTGTGATAGCTACGCATTGTAAATATGCTCACATTAAATGAAGGGTGAGTGCCTTCTGCCATTTTCCAGTTGTTTGGAGATGATTAAGTTTTGAATTGGTTGTAGTTTTAGGGTAACATTTCATGTTGCAAACTCAAAAACCCCAAATTTAGAAAAAAAACTTCTATTTCTTGTTTTAAGAGATGACATTTAACAGACAAAATACAGGTGACAGTTTTTGTAAGTTGCAAAAATCCTTTGCTATGTATATACATTTACTCGGTAGATATTTAGGTGTTAGTAGTGAGGACATTGTAAATGGATGTGCTGCTGGTCTGTTAAAAATGAGCTGGGTTGAATTTTTTTAAAGAGTGTTTTTATTTCTGTATACTTGAATATCTCCAGGAGGTAGCTAATCTAATAAAAGAGTAATATTGAAATTGACCGTTTCTACGGTACGCCTAAGCCACACCCACCAGCCATTCAGACCAGCTGTATGCAAATTAACCCAGCCTAGATGGAGGCCGGCAGTCACGGAGCTAGAGTAAACAGAGGCTTCAGTTGCACCAGGAGTAAACTGTCTGCCTAGGTGGCTGGGCTTCTCCCAGCTCAGGCAACATAGTTGCAACATTGTTTTAATTATAGAAGCCACAGAGCTGAAGCAAACAGCAGGCTTCCATTGCACCAGTGATGGAGGAAACTGTCTGCCTAGGCCAGCTGGGCGAGTCTACTAAGGCAACATTCTTTCAATTATAGAAGCCACGGAGCTAAAACAGACAGGAGGCTTCTGCCTAGGCCTCGGCTTAAAGGAACAGTGTATCAATTATAGAAGATAAATAAACCCCAGAAACCTGCTTCCAGCCAGCTTTGCTGGGACGTTAGGTTAATGCAGCCTGTCACCCAGGCTGGCCACACCCCAATGGGGTGAGGATCCACACTGGTGGGCTGGCCAGGTACCCCAGTAGGGACTCAAACTCTGAAGGGACTGTGAGCAGCCTGAAAACGCCCTTCAGCTCCTCACCCAGGCTGCCCAGGCACCCCAGTAGGGACCCGAACCCTGAAGGGGCTGTGGGCAGCCTGAAAACGGCCCTCAGCCCGTCACCCAGGTTGGCCACACCCCAATGGGGTGAGGGTCCACACTGGGGGGCTTGACCAGCTTGCAAATAGCCATCAGCCCCTCACCCAGGCTTGCCAGGCATGCCAGCAGGTGGACATCCCCAGAAGGGTCCCAGACTGCGAGAGGGCACAGGCTGGGCAGAGGGACCTCCTGAGTGCACAAATTTTTGTGCACTGGGCCCCTAGTTACTATTATAAAATACTATATATAGTAAACAATGTTTATAACAACTTTTTTGAAAGACTAAAGAAAAATAAGGCTAGGGTAACATGAAATACTTTTTAAAAAAAATGGATTTTTTAGAGAGAGAATAAGGGATATGGGGGAGAAAGAGAGATTGGTTATCTCTGCACACACCCTAACTGGCCCGGGGATCGAACTTGGGACCCCGGTAAATGCCCTAACGGGGAATTGAACTGCAACCCTCCAGTGCATGGAATGCTCTAACCAATTGAGCCACACTGGCCAGGGTGACAGGAAATACTTCTAGGTTAGAGTCTCATAAAAATAAATATATTTGCTGTTGAATTTTAAGATTGACATTTGACATGTGCCTTGGAAGTTGCTGGTACATTTATGGGAAAGTGTGAGCTTGATGACAGGTTGTGCTTTATATATTTGTTTCCTTGGTCAGATGACGCTCTTGTCTTCCTTGTCTTTTCAGGAGACCAGTATAAGTACTTTGGGTACTGAGAGGATAGGCCACATCATTAGTGACTCCCGACAGAAAGAGTAAGTGCTTACGTATTTACTGTATATTCTACTCTGTTCCTTGGAGAAGGAAGAAGTGGAAAGTTTTATAAAGGAACCTAGAAGTCTGGCTTTAGAGTTAAAAGAGGAGAATTTTTTTTTTTTTTTTTTTTACTATATATTTCAGAGAGGAATGGAGAGGGGGAGAGAGAAACATCAATGATGAGAGAGGCTGCCTCCTACATGCCCCCTACTGGGAATCAAGCCCACAACCCAGGCCCGTGCCTTTGACCAGAATCCAACCCGGGACCGTCAGTTCAAAGGCCGATGCTCTACCACTGAGCAAAATCAGCTAGGACCTGAAAGAGATCTTTTTTTTTTAATGCTTTTAGTTCTTTTTATTTATTTTTTATTTTTTTTATTACATAAAGTATTATAAAGATTAGTACATATATCTCTTTTTTTCCCCCTGCCCTTCCCCCAGCCTCCCCTACCCCCCAGTGTTTTGTGTCCATTGGTTATGCTTAAATGCATGCATAAAAGTCCTTTGGTTGATCTGTTACCCCCCCCCCCGCAACCCTCCCTGTCCTTGTTGCTGTAATTTGACAGTCTGTTTGATGGGTAATGCCCTAAACCTATGAGACTTACTATTTTTTTCCTTTGTAAACTAGTTTTTATTTCTTTGCTTTTTATATCTATAAGGTGCTGCATTTTAAAAGTAGCCTCCAATGAAGATGCTACATTTTAAACTCATTTTTCTGTCTCTTAAAATTGTTTTTGTTCAAAATTAGTGATTGCCTCTACATTTGCTTATATTCCCTTCTCATTTTTAGACCTCTGTATAGAGAAATATTTTTTTTTTGTCTTAACTACTGTGATAAGTACAACTAAAAAGTCTCTGTGTAGCTATGGGAAAGTCATTCCATCCGTTCTTGTGACAGCCTGGTCCCCTAACATGATTGGCTCTTTGATGTCTCCTGAGCACGTCATGGTCAGTACCCAGTTATGGTTTATACCTATGTAGCCTGGGTGAATTTTTAATGTATAAAATAGGCAAGATGTGCATGTAGTTTATGCCCTAGTTGAATTGGAGACCCTGTTCTCGCTGCACAGCTGAGAGCATTGTTTTCACAGTTTAATCAAGGGTTTATTTGTAGAGTGTCCAGTCTTTTACATTTCATTACAAGACTTTTCCTTCGAAGAGTTATTTTCTGCAAAAAGTTCAGACACATTAACATCTCTTTTCTTTTCTCCTCCAATTCTATCTTTTCCCATTTCTTTCTTTGTCTTCTCTTCATTATGCCAACATCTTTTTATCTTCTCCCTCTCTCTGTAATTTTCTTACTACTTTTATTGTTTTCTTTACTGTTATTTTCTTCCTCTCTCTAGTGTCTGGTTACCATCAGCTGGGAAAAGGGAACGAAATCAGGTAAGGTCTTTATTTTATTTCTGTTGTATCACTTGATTTTTCTTTTCTTTAGAAAGAATGAAGTGTTGGCTTCTGATTTTTTTTCCCTTCCTGCTTTTGCACATGAGATAAGGTTCCTATTCCCTGTCTTGTTCTCATTTCCTTGAAGGACTGTTGCCCAAGAATAGGTACTCACACTGATAAGACCTGTAGCTACTTGTTAAGTTCAGCTGTAACCTTTAATTTATTACTTGTAACACATATTTCATAGGAATCCCATTTTTATTTTTATTTTGGACTTTGTAGTAAGAAATCAGAATGAACCTCATCTGCTTATTGTTTAGTTCAGCAGCAGACTCTTGTGCTGAGAAGTACACTGTTGAAGCCTACACATAAGAAACAGAAGAAGTCTACGTAGAGCTGCTTTGGGTGAAGTGGGGTTGAAGGCTTAGAGCCTTGCCCTCTTAATCTTGTCCCTAGCTACCCACTGAGGGAGCCCTTGGCACACCTAGCCCTTTGTTGGAGGGGTCATAATTTAAAAACTATCAGTTGTGGCTATTGTTCCTTTAGGTTTGAAGCTTTTGATTTTGGAAGAGAGGTTGCTTTATCTTGGTGATTAGTTATAAAATAGATGTAATTATTATATCAAACTTGTTATTTCATAAAAATAAAGGACAATGCTGAAGAATAATAATTGATATAAAAATATATTTTTTAAATTTTTTATTGATTAAATTATTACATATGTGTCCTTATCCCCCCTAACCCCCAATATAAAAATATTATGTAAATAGTGCAGGTGGTGGCCAAATATGGAAAATGTCATTAAGGTCGTATGTGAAAGACTTTTGGGAACTCCAAGCTAGAGTGCGCATCGTGGTTGCCTCAGAGGATCTAAAGGCAAAGGGGATCTTTGGGGATATGTTTTTTACAGATGAGGTTTAATCTGTCCCAAGTCATAGAGCTCGTAGAACCGAGACTGGAACCTCTGACACTGAGAACAGTTCCATAGTTTGTAATTTCTTAATTTCAAATCTCTTAAGTTTTTTTGTAATGACCATTTGGAGTTCTTTCAGTCTTAAAATATATTTAGTTCTGAAATTTTGGGGAGGTTTATTTGTTGTGGAAAAAGTCCAAAGAAAGTAACAAAGGTAAAGTAAGGTACTTTTATGTATAGTGTCCCACTTGATCCTTGCAACCACCTGTTGAGGTCCATAGGTGTTTTATAGATGATAAATTGAAATCCTATATAATAAAAGTCTAATATGCAAATTGACCCAATGTTGGAATGACTGGTTGCTATGATGCACACTGACCACCAGGGCAGCGGTGCCAGGTCAGCTAAGGCAGGTGTCAGCAGGGGAGCCCCCAGTTGCCCCACTGGTTACCCTGCAGATCAGCCCTGATTGCCTGCCAGGCCTAGGGATCCTGCCAGTGCACGAATTTTGTGCACTGGGCTTCTAGTTACTTTATAAACTGAAAGCAATGTTTAATTCAGCCCTCATAAAAGTCCTATAAAATAAGTAAGACAGAAAGCAGTACATTCATTTCCCAAGTGAGGATAGTAAAGCTTAAAGTGATTATGTAGTTTTTAATACATGACTGCTCAGATGGTAGACTAGAACTAAATATTAGTTATTCTAATTCTTAATGTAGTTCTGTTTTCACTACACTGTTCTGCTGGTATGTGCCAACCAGTTATTCACTGGAAACATTTGCCCAGGATAAGGAAATGAAAAGGTAATTTTATGCTAGTCTTCTTAGGCCCAAGGGGTGGTAATCAACAGGTGTAAATTTCATGTCAGTTATAAAGTACAGTTGACCTTTGAATAACATGCATTTGAACCGTGCAGGTCTCCTTATACACAAACTAAAAAGAAATACTGAAACATATTTTCTCTTCTTTATGATTTTCTGAATAACATTTTCTTTTTCTTAGTCTTCTTATAGGAATACAGTATATAATACACTTAGCATATACACTATATGTTAACAGACTGTTTATGTTATCAGCAAGGCTTCTGGTCAACAGTAGGCTGTTAGTAGTTTAGTTTTTGGGAAGTCAGAAGTTATACATGAATATTTGACCTGTGCTGGGGGTTGGTGCTCCTAACCCCTGCGTTTGTTCAAGAGTCCACTGTACTGTCCTCTGCCATTTAAATAATTATTGTTTATCAGAAGTTTTTGGAAAAGAATAGTTTTTTGGGGGTGGTAGATGAGCTGTGCTAGGGTACACTGTTGGATGTGCCAAACCTTACTGAAGGGTGTCTGTGGGACAGCAAAGGAGTTGAATGGTCAAAGCAAAAAAGTAATCAAGTAGCAGTTACTCTTTCCAATCATGTCTGTTTCATATACGCTTACTAAAGTAAGCTTATTTATTTTTGCAGTTTAATCCCCTGTCTCCCCTTTACTCCCTGGATGTTCTTGCTGATGCTTCTCACCGACGGTGTTCACCTGCACACTGCTCTGCCAGGTAATTGTCTTCTTGCGGCTATTTCTTCCAGACAATGCCATTTTTCTTTTTACAACACCTTTTAAATTATGAAGTGTGTTTGTGTATAGTGTCCAGTTTGATCTTTACAACAGCCTTTTGAGGTCAATGGATGTTTTCAGATGCAGAAACTGAGGCAGAGTGGCAAGGTGTCTTCCCTATGGTCATGTGACTAGTATGTGATTTAAGATTCAACTTTGACCTAGTTTTCCGGCTCATATTTCATATTTCTTCTACAAGCCCCATCTTCAGAGAACATTTTTTTTTTTAATTTATCTTTATTGTTCAGATTATTACAGTTGTTCCTCTTTTTTCCCCCATAGCTCCCCTCATCCCATTTCCCACCCAACCTCTGTCCTTGCCCCCCCACTGTCCTCATCCATAGGTGTACAATTATTGTCCAGTCTCTTCACGCATCCCCAACACCCTTAACCCCCGAAAATTGTCAGTCCACTCCCTTTCTATGCCTCTGATTCTATTCTATTCACCAGTTTATTCTGTTCATCAGATTTTTTATTCACTTGATTCTTA
>PVJC01029102.1:0-16129 GCA_004026665.1 Murina feae | reverse complement strand
AGTTTGACAGTCTGTTTAATGCTGCTCTGCTTCTGTATCTAACTTTTGTTTATCAGTTTATAATGGTCTTTATTATCCATAGATGAGTGATGTCATGTGGTATTTTCTTTCATTGATTGGCTTATTTCACTTAGCATGATGCTCTCCAGTTCCATCCATGCTGATGCAAATGGTAAGAATTCCTTCTTTTTTACAGCAGCATTCATTTCCTTTTTTAAAAAATACATCTTTATTGATTTCAGAGAGGAATGGAGAGGGAAAGAGATATAGAAACATCCATGATGAGGGAGAACCAAGATGGCGGCATGAGGTATATACCTAAATGCGCAGCCTCCCACAACTACATTATAAAAATCTAATTTCATAAAAGAGTAATATGCAAATTAACCATCACTCCAAGACACCTAAGCCACGCCCACCAGCCAAGCCACACCCAGCAACCAATCAGAGTGACTATAGGTAAATTAACCCAGCCAAGATGGCGGTTAATTTGTATACACTGGCGTGGAGCGAAGACTGAAGATAGCCTAGAAGGAAGCCAAGTGCTGCAGAAGGGAGCCAAGCAGCAGAGAAGGGAAGGAGTGAGGCAGCGGAGATGGGAGGGAGCAAAGTGGCCAAGAAGGGAGGGATTGAGGCAGTGGAGACTGGAGTGAGCCGAGGCAGCGGAGATGGGAGGAAGAGAGGCAGCGGAGATGGGAGCGAAGCCCGCCGAGGCTCCCTTCTCTGCTTTGCTCTGGCTCAGGAAGCCCTGTTCTTGCAGGAATAGGCTGAGGAAGCCCTATTCTTGCAGGAATGTTCCTGCAATGGGCCTCTAGTACAACTATAAAGATAAACGGCCATTCTCCAGAACCAAGGGAGGGGAAGCTTTACAACTAGAAGGCAAGAGAAGGAGTGCATTGAGACTGAGTTGAAGTTCCCGGCGCCAAAACTGATAGGTACAGACACGCGAGAAATGGAGGCGACGTGGGCGAAAGGGGGTGGCAGCACCTGGGTCCGAGGCTTGGAAGGAGATTATAAACTCCGTGGTCGCACTGAATGCGATGCGGGCTGTCGGGCAACGGGGTGGAAGACGAGTGGCGTTCTAGCAGAGCTGTTCGCAGTGATCACTGACACGGAGACTTGGGGACTCGGTCATGCAGACACCAGGGCGTGGAGACGCCAAAACTAGGAGAAGCTGCGGAGTCGGCGCAGGGGCAGCCATTGCAGGTTGCTCCACCCCGGTGATTCTGAGACCCCACCCCGCCCAACTTACAACCCCGCCCAAGCTGTGTGCCTGCCTGCCTGCAGCATAACCTAAGGGTCTGCAGCTGGGACAGAACTCCAAAAGTTCCAAGACCCAAACAATGAGGAGAAAGGCCTGCAGGTCATTACCTCCCAGTGATACCTCCCAGTGATAACTGCAACAAGACTGTGCACTCAACCTTCAAAGGTGTACAACAAGAGTGTCCACCCCAGGTGATTGGGGAGTCTGAATCACTGGGCCCTATAGGACACCTAACAGAAAGCAAAAATGCGGAGACTAAGAAACAGGTCACAAATGACAGAAATGGAGGAAAGCAAACTACTGGATATAGAGTTCAGAACTACAGTTTTAAGGTTTTTCAAGAACTTTCTAGAATCCGCTGATAAACTTAGTAATATTATACAGAGATCCAACAGCAGACTAGAGGTTTGCAATAATCAAGTCAAAGATTTGAAATATGAAAAAGCAAGAAGCACCCAACTGGAAAAGAAAAAAAAAAAGAATCCAGAAGTGTGAAGATAGTGTAAGGAGCATCTGGGACAACTTTAAGCATACCAACATCAGAATTATAGGGGTGCCAGAAGAAGAGAGAGAACAAGAGATTGAAAACTTATTTGAAGAAATAATAACAGAAAACTTCCCCTACCTGGTGAAAGAAATAGACTTACAAGTCCAGGAAGCACAGAGAATTCCAAACAAAAGGAATCCATGGAGGACCACACCAAAACACATCATAATTAAACTGCCAAGGGCAAAAGACAAAGAGAGAATATTAAAAGCAGCAAGAGAAAAACAGTTAGTTACCTACAAGGGAGTACCCATATGACTATCAGCTGATTTCTCAACAGAAACCATGTAGGCCAGAAGGGAGTGGCAGGAAATATTCAAAGTGATGAATAGCAAGAACCTACAGCCAAGATTACTCTACCTAGTAAAGCTATCATGTAAAATTGATGGTCAGATAAGAGCTTCACAGACAAGAAAAAGCTAAAGGAGTATATCACTACCAAACCAGGATTATTTGAAATGCTGAAGGGCATTCTTTAAGAAGAGGAAGAAGAAGAAAAAGGTTAAAATAAAAAGTTTGCACAACAAAGTGACAACAAATACATATCTATCAACAAGTGAATATAACAAGTCAATAGAAATATCTGATGAACAGAATAAACTGGTGAATAGCATAGAAGTAAGGGCATAGAAAGGGAATGGACTGATATTTCTTAGGGGGAAGAGAACATGAGGGGTATGAGAAGAGACTGGACAAAAATCTTACATCTATGGATGAAGACAGTGGTGAGGGTAAGGGCACGGGGTGTGGGGGGGGGAACCAGGTGAAGGGGAGCTATGGGGGTTAAAAAAAAGGAACATCTGTAATAATCTGAACAATAAAGATTTAATAATAATAAAAAAAAGAAACATCTATGGTGAGAGAATAATTGATCAGGTCCTCTGCACACCCCTACTGGGGATTGAGCCCACAATCTGGGCATGTGCCTTTGCCTGGAATCAAACCCAAGACCCTTCAGTCCACAGGCCGACACACTATCCACTGAGCCAAACTGGCTAGGGCCATCTTACATTTTTAAAAGTTTTCTTTGTTTCTTCTACAAACTTGCCTGTTGTAAAGTCTTATTCTGTAGAGTTCTGATCCAAATATTTTTTTCTTCAATAATTTCTTAAATCATTCTACTGAATTACAACATACATCCTGAAAAGTGTACAAATTATAGGTATACATCTCACCCAGCTTTCAAAAACTGAACAAACTTTTGTATCCAGCATCTGGGTCAGGACACAGAACATTCCAGTGTCCCCAGAAGCCTCCCTAATGCTCACTTCCAGTCTCTCCTTCCCTCCAAAGGCAAACAGTGTTTTAAATCATTTTAAAGACATTTTTGAGCTCTCTTTCAGGTTGTGTATTCTGGAGCTCTTCTATTAGTTGTGTCTTCCCAGTTTCAATCCTAGTCGATTGTGCCCCCAGGGATTTTGACATTTCTTACTGTGAGCTCATCCTTAGGGTCGCTGGTTTTTAATTACTAGTATTATTATAATTATTATTTTTTCCTTTTAAACTAGGTCTTTTATTTCAATTTTCCCAGGTTGTCTGAAGAGTCGCACACCTGAAAGGTATAAGTAAGAAGAAAAAAAGTATTCTTGCCTTATTTGTAGCAGTAGCACTGGATCCAAGGACCATGGACACATTCGTCACTTGAACCGAAAGGTAATTATTGTCTATGAGTTGCCAGGCTCCTTCCACTTTGCACGTCTGGAAGTGATCCTTGAAAGTTCTAAGGTGGGGATCTCCAAACAAGCCACAGAAAAGGTAATTAGGAGGGTTTTGGTCCCCTCCCCCGAGTTCTCTGACGCCCGCATGGCTGTGATAGTTACAAGGGTCATGGCTCACTTCATCCTTGGAACAGTTCCTCTGGCTCATGAGGTCACTGATACCCAGTACAGCGGAATGGTATACCAGGTTGCCACGGCAGGCTTTTGAAGTTCGCTGGGTGCAGCCCGCATAGGCACGCAGGGCCTTGCAGAACTCAGAGTCAAAGCCGTCGATGGCACAGTTCAGGTGTGAAGTCAGGGACACAAAGTCTGTGGTACATTTCTGGATCCGACACTGGGCTGGTTGTTGGCAGTCACCTGCGTGGAGCAGGCCGAGGCTGAGCAGCAGCAGCAGCAGCGCCAGGGGAGGCGGGCAGAGCCGGGGGTGGCGGCGCTGCTCAGCCCCGGAGACGGCGGCGGAGGCGGCGGCGCAGGAAGGTGCTGCTCTCAAGCCCATGCCCGTCCTTGCAGGTCCTGTGGGCTCCGGCGAGGGCGGCGGTGCGGGCGCCGTGGCGGGGCCGGGGCCGTGGCTGCGTCATGGGCCGGGGGGACGCGCCTCGCTTCCTCTTCTTCCTCCTTCAGGCCCGCGTCGGAGACGGGCCGCCGCCACCGCCGCAGCGAGCAGCGCGCCGCGGGCGGAGCGAGACGGCGACGGGGCGCAGCAGCATCGCGGCGGGCGGGCGGGCGGGCGGAGGGGGAGGAGGCGGGAGAGAAGACACGAAGGCCGTGAGCGAGTGCGGAGTCCGCCGCGAGCGCACGAGCACCCGGCTCCGAGCCAGCGTGGGCCAACAGGAGGCGCACCCCGCTCAGGCGAGCAGCGGCCTGCCGCCCAGATCTCCCTAGTATTATTATTTTTTAAGAATTTTAAAAGTTGATTTTTAGAGAGAGAGGAAGGGAGAGGGAAAGAGAGAAACATTCATGTGTGAGCGAAACATTGATTGGCTGCCTCCTGCAACCCCGGGCACGTGCCCTGACCAGGAATTGAACCAGCAGCCTTTCAGGACACTGCACCGATGCCCAACCAACTGAGTCACACCAGCCAGGGCTTCATAATTGTTTTACCTCCCATAGAATCTGTTGCAGCCTTGGATCCTGGGAGCATGGCTTCAAGGCTTTCCCCCTTTTGTTCATGCTCTCAGAGCATCACTGGACTGGGCCCCAGTGTACTGGCCGGGGAGTTTTCCCGCAGTCTCTGTCCAGCAAATTGACATCCCAAACCTGGGTTGGGATTTTTGGATTCTCAGGCTGAAACAGACAAGCTTGCTAATCGCCTTATCGATGGGCACATTTTCTCAAGTTTGCCCTTTTGCTGAGAGTGTAGCTTTTCAGGAGCCCAGCTTTATGCAGAGATCTCAAGTCCACTCTGACTTTAGGTGCACCCCAAGGCCGTCTCCTGTCCCTACATGAAATTTAAGCACAAGCCCTTACCGCTCACCTCATCTTCACCCCAGGGCAGACACAGAGGGAGCTCATTAGCTGTCATCTGCAGGGGTCAGTCCCCTTTTGTTTCTGGCATCTTGCTTTTCTTTCATGGGAACTCAGCTGGGCATTTTAAACAAGTTTTGTTCTGTTTCACTGGCCATTTTAAAGAGTGTGTGATGAGAAAAATTTTAGGTTTTTAAATTTGCAAAGTCAGAAATACTTGAACTATTTAATACTTGGAAGGTAGCTAAGGTGGAACTGATTTTCACAATTTATTGCATTTTAATTAATTGGCATTGAAATTTCAATAACTACCTGTAGCTAGTGGTTCCCATATTGGACATTGCAGCCTTAGAGAGGGAGGAGGAGCTGACCATGGCCCCACAGCCTTGGCAGGCTCAGGTCAGACTGATTCCAGCTTTGGTCCAGGTCTCTGATGACCTTGATGGAGGTCAAGTGGGAAGCATGTGGGTTGGCCTAGATTCCATTCTGTGGATTTGGACCCACCAGTGCTTGATGAGTTGGGCCAGGCAACCTGGATGACAGGCCATAGGGGTGTGTGTCAGGATTGTGTATTAGGCCCCACCTGTTCATCTGCTTGGGTGTGGCACAGAGTTGTGACGATCAGGGACACTGACTGAGAGTCAGGACCGCGCCATAGCCTCTTTGCCTTTTAAACCTTGGCTTTTTACCATTTTCTTGTCCTCCATTCTGTCCTCAGCCCTTTCCCGATCCTCGGACTCTTCCTTCAGCGGGAGTGCTTCTAACCAAGGGGCTCCAGCCCCATGGTTTGCCTCAGTTACCTCAGTTACAGCCTCACGCATCTCATGATTCTCCACGCATCCTGCTTTCCCAAGCCTGCAGTGCTTTGCTGGTGCTGTATCCACTTCCCAGCAAGCCCTCTCTTACCCCTACCCCTACCCACTTTCCTAATTGGTACATTTTACATATTCTCATCCATATTTATACATATATGTATACATATAACTTGTTTTTAAAAGGAAGTTTTATATGCACAATGTACAAGATTCAAAATTCATCCATGAGTATATGGTGAAAAGTTTATCTCCCTCACACCCTGGGTTCCAGGCCACCCAGTTCTTCCCAAGGGCAACTGCTATGGAACACCCTTCCTCAGGGTCCATGTGGGTTTCTTTTGACCTGCCAGACAGTGCCTGGAGGCCAGGGATAATCTTGTTCATTCTCTGCAGGCTGCAGGGCCAGCTAAGGAAGGATTTGATGCTTGGGTAAACCAAAACCGCAGCCATCGAGGACACAGGATTGGGATAGTAAGGGAATATCATGGTGCTGTAAGCAGGGGGCTGGCCCTAAACTCAAACTTATGAACTCCCACCCTAGCTGGTTTGGCTCAGTGGATAGAGCGTCAGCCTGTGGACTGAAGGGTCCCAGGTTCAATTCCAGTCAAGGGCACATGCCTGGGTTGCCCTCTCGATCCCCAGTAGGGGGTGTACAGGAGACAGCCGATCAATGATTCCCAGTTATCATTTATATTTCTATCTGTCTCTTCCTCTCCCTTCCTCTCTGAAATCAATAAAAATACTAAAAAAACAAACCAAAAAAAACCCTCCACAAAAAGACGTGTGAACCCACGACAGAAGGATGGATGACAGTGCTACTAGGAAACTCACCTGCCACTTTCCAGAGAGCACCGAGGGTGCGAGCTGGAATTTGTTCCTGGGCAGGATCTTATGCATAAACTTCAGCCATTGCTCCTGATACAGTCCTGGACAACAGGACGCAGTCAGTGCTGTGGACGAAAAAGGGGTGCTGGAACAAATCTAACTGAAGGCAACCTCACAGGGCGATGTGATCATAAATTCCTAACTGGACAGGTCATGGTAGGAGTCACTGCCTCAGGTTTGTAACTTCTTTAGTAAAAGGTTTTTAAGCCAGCCCTGTTTATTGTTCTTGTGCATCTAAGTTAACACACCCTTGAAATACCAGAGTAATCCCCCCCTTTTTTTTTTTTTGAGACCACCCTTCAGGAGCATTTGAGGTCTTGCATATGCTTAAACTGAGGCTTATATCTCAGTTTGACTGAAATTCATAAAAATTCTCTGCAGGTTTGGACATTCTTATATCGTTGACAGTGCAAATGTTCAGGCTGGGATGTTCCCACCTTCTCAGGAACACTAGTGGCAAGGTGCTTCCTTTGATAAGTCGTGGAGACCTACATTCATGGGAGGGGGAGGCAAGAGACTCTGTGGAACAGGTGATAGAATGATGGCTGTTCTGTAACGGCTAGGGGCCTTGGTGGCTCTGGGGCTACAGGTATCACCACACTTGGTCCTGCCTATCCTACAGCCCCTCTGCCACACGGCATCCTCCTACGGTACTGCACTCCCAGTGGTTCAAGACACTCCAGGTCCTTGCCCACATCTGTGCCCTGCACACACTTTTCCTCGAATGTTCTTTCCTTCTCTGTCCTAACTGCTCCCTCATGTCCAACAGGCAAACACCCACTCCTCTCTGCTTATTGCAAGTGCCACCTCCTCCAGAGCGTGAAATTGACATGTAATGAATCTGATTCTTTGGACCAATTCACAGACTAAAGCTTGGCCTAAAATGCTAAGAGTGCCTGTCCTGAGAAACAATGGGAGAAAGGTTTGTTTGAAGAATAGTTTTAGGTTTTATTTTAGTAATGGAACGAATCTTCTACAGAACCGTAAAACACAGCAATTCCACTTTCAACATATTCATACTCATGAGAAATGATATATGTACAAGTTTATTTCAGCAAAAAAGTTGGAAGTGATTTAAATATCTATAAATTAAGGTTCATCCACACCGTAGTTTACTGTGTAGCCCTACAAGTGAATGAGGCGTCTACTCACAAGTACCTATTTATCAGAAATACCTAACAGAATTTTGTTCATCAAGAGATATGTACTAGAATGTTCACAGAAGTACTATTGGTTACAACTAAACCTCAGAAGCCATCCAGATGCTCATCAATAGTAGAATGGATAAATAAATTGTCATGTATTCCTTCACTGGAGTAGCTCACAGAAGAGAGAATGAATCAGGGGAACTATACACAATGTGGATGAATTTCACAGGCACAATTTTAAGTAAAAAGCCAAACACGAAAGAGAACATACTCGGAGTCTATTTATAAAATAAATATACAAAAGCAGGCAAAATTAAACGCTAATGTTAGAAGTCAGGATAGTGGTTACTTCGAAGTAGCATGATGCTGGAGCTGGAGGGCCGGATTCTTCGGTATCTTAATCTGGTCACACGAATGCCTTCACTTTCTGTGAATTCCTTGTTTTCCTTATACATTAATTTTAATGTATCTGCAGTACACATTAAAAAAAGTTTACAAAGCCTGGCCACTCCAGTGCAAGATGCCCCCATGGTGGGGACGAAGGAGATCCCTGAGGCATATGGACCCGCATGGCTGTCTTAACGGCAGGCCGGTGGCTTCCCGCTGCTGCCCTCCCCACGGGGCAGGAGGCAGCCTGTGAGCCCAAGGTCAACCGGGGCTGTGGGGGTTAGGCCTCTGACCCAACCTCCACCGATAGGGGAGTCCACCCCTCTGGGTGAGGAGTATGGAGCCCGGCCAGTGTGGTCTAGTGGTCAGGTGAACAAGAGGTGCTATCTCAAACCCAAGGGGGAGGGCCCAGTTGACCAGCCAGAACTGATCAGGCGAACCAGGCCCTGGGGACCAGCCTTAAGTGGTCGGGTGAGCGAGGGTGACGGAATGAAACCCCCTAACCAGCTGGAATTGGTTACGTCATGAAAGGGGTGGGGCCCTGTGGACAGGCAGATGTGTTGCTATTTCCTGGGACAGAGGGTATGGCCTGGGCTCAGGTGAGGTCCTGGAAGTGGTCAGGTGCACGTGGTGGGGGGGGGGTGGCACTGGGTGACCAGCTGGAAGTGGGTACGACAACAGGCTGCAGGGCCAGGTGGACAGCCAGAAGTCGTGACGTGGTCTCGGGTCCTGGTGCTGGGCTGGGTCCAGGTGAACACCTGGAAGAGGTCAGGGGAGCAAGGCATTGGGGCCAGGTCAATGGCTGAAAGTGGTCAAGTAGAAGGGCTGCTGGGTCCCCCAGAATGCGGAGGAGGGTCATAAGAAGACACCAACACCCCACCTCCCTGTGGCCCAGACTTTGGATGGCAGCAAGCAGGTCCCTGTCCTCAGGGAAGGGCATTCTCTGTGAATGAGGCAGAAAGATGGCTGAGGGCCCCTGTAATCAGAAAGTGACTCTGGAGGGGCCAGGATAGTGTTCCCAGAATGGAAAGGCTTTTCAGGGGCTTAACACAGCTCTGTCCCCAATTTCAAAGCCCACAGGCAGGGCTGTCCGGGTGGGAGGCCACTTCAGTGCGTGATGCCCCCATGGTGGGGACGACAGAGAGTCTGGAGGCAGATGTACCCACTCGGCTGTCTTAAAGGTGGGCTGGTGGCTTCCCACTGCCGCCCTCCCCACGGGGCAGGAGGCAGCCTGTGACCCTAAGGTCATCTGGGGCTGTGGGGGTTAGGCCTCTCAGCCAACTTCCGCTGATCAGGGAGTCCACCCCCCCCACCCCCCAGTTGAGGAGTAAGGAGCCCGGCCAGTGTGTCTCAGTGGTTAGGTGAAAAAGGGACTATGTTTCAAACACAAGAGGGAGAGCCCAGTTGACCAGCTAGAACTGCTCAGGTGAACCAGGGCCTGGGGACCAGCCTCAAGTGAGTCCGTGAGCTGGTGGGGGGTGGGGGGTGGGGGAGTCTTTGTGGGACCCTCTGACCAACTGGAAGTGGGTACATCAAGGAGGGGCAGGGACAGTTGGACAGGCAGAGGTGGTGACATTACCTGGGATAGAGGGCTTGACCTGGGCCCAGGTGAGGACTGGGATGTGGTCAGGTGGGCCAGGTGGAGAGGTGGCACCAGGTGACCAGCTGGAAGTGGTTAGGACAACAGGCTGTGGGGCCAGATGGACAGCCAGAAGTTGTGAGGTGGCCTGGGACCGGGGTGCTGGGCTGGGTCCAGGTGAACACCTGGAAGAGGTCAGGGGAGCAAGGCCTTGGGGCCAGGTCAACAGCTGAAAGTGGTCAAGTAGAAGGGCTGGTGGGTTTCCCAGAATGTGGATGAGGCTCACAAGAAGATGCCAACACCCCACCTCCTTTTGGGTACATCTGCCTCCGGACTCTGTCGTCTCCACCATGGGGGCATCTCGCACTGGAGTGGCCTTCCACCCAGACAGCCCTGCCTGTGGGCTTTGAAATTGGGGACAGAGCTGTGTTAAGCCCCTGAAAAGCCTTTCCACTCTGGGAGCACTGTCCTGACCCCTCCAGAGTCACTTACTGGTTGCAGGGGCCTGCAGCCATCTTTCTGCCTCATTCAAGGGGAATGCCCGTCCATGAGGACAGGGGCCTGCTTGCTGCCATCCAAAGTCTGGGCCACAGGGAGGTGGGGTGTTGGTGTCTTCTTGTGACCCTCCTCCGCATTCACGGGGCTCTACCAGCCCATCTATTTGACCACCTTCAGCCATTGACCTGGCCCCAATGCCTTGCTCCCCTGACCTCTCCTGGGTGTTCACCTGGACCCACCTCACGACTTCTGGCTGTCCACCTGGCCCTGCAGCCTATTGTTGTACCCACTTCCAGCTGGTCACCCGGTGCCACTTCTCCACCTGGCCCACCTGACCACATCCTGGTCCTCACCTGGGCCTGTTAGCCCAGATGTCGTGATCCCCAAAGACCACGAGTGAGCCCAACTGCAATGCAAAAACATGAGAGCCTTTATTATTCCAGTTAACTTGGACTTCATCCCAGGCTCACACTCCAACACAGCGGTGCGGCAGGGAGAAAAAGTGCAGTTCCGGGGAAACAACAGATTTATAGGGCCGGAAGTAGTGGGGTGGGGTAACGTGTGTGGCCCCTGTTGATTGGTCGAGGGAAGGTCCTGGGCAGGGCATTTCCTCTGTATCCCTATTGGCTGGTCTTCAGTCTTGCACCGCCCTAACAGGCCCAGGCCACGCCCACTGTCCCAGGTAACATCACCACTTCTCCCTGTCCACCTGTCCCTGCCCCCTTCTTGATGTACCCACTTGCAGTTGGTCAGAAGGCCCCACGCAGACCCCCCACCTCACCTGACCACTTGAGGCTGGTCCCCAGGCCCTGGTTCACCTGAGCAGTTCTGGCTGGTCAACTGGGCTCTCCCCCTTGTGTTTGAGACATAGTCCCTTTTTCACCTAACCACTGAGACACACTGGCCAGGCTCCATACTCCTCAATTGGGGGGGTGGACTCCCTGATCGGCGGAAGTTGGCTGAGAGGCCTAACCCCCACAGCCCCAGATGACCTTAGGGTCACAGGCTGCCTCCTGCCCCGTGGGGAGGGCGGCAGTGGGAAGCCACCAGCCCACCTTTAAGACAGCCGAGTGGGTACATCTGCCTCCAGACTCTCTGTCGTCCCCACCATGGGGGCATCACGCACTGAAGTGGCCTCCCACCCGGACAGCCCTGCCTGTGGGCTTTGAAATTGGGGACAGAGCTGTGTTAAGCCCCTGAAAAGCCTTTCCATTCTGGGAACACTATCCTGGCCCCTCCAGAGTCACTTTCTGATTACAGGGGCCCTCAGCCATCTTTCTGCCTCATTCACAGAGAATGCCCTTTCCTGAGGACAGGGACCTGCTTGCTGCCATCCAAAGTCTGGGCCACAGGGAGGTGGGGTGTTGGTGTCTTCTTGTGACCCTCCTCCGCATTCTGGGGGACCCAGCAGCCCTTCTACTTGACCACTTTCAGCCGCTGACCTGGCCCCAAGGCCTTGTCCCCTGACCCCTTCCGGGTATTAACCCGGGCCCAGCTCAGCACCCAGGTCCCGGGCCAGACCACGACTTCCGGTTGTCCACCTGGCCCCGCAGCCTGTTGTAACCACTTCTAGCGGGTTACCCATGCCCCTTCCTCCCTTTTCATGGTAGCTTCTAGCCTCCTGGGGAAGGCTTGCTGCCTCAGCCTGCAGGGTACTAGGTGGTTTGTTGCCATCCAAATATCTAAGGCTTCAGGGAAACGCCTTTTTTCCTCTTAGATGCCTCCGAGGCCAGTGGGCTTGGGGACCAAGCATCCCAATGGCAACCCGGCTCTGTTTCTCCCCTCACGTAATAGGCTGAGCTCTCTGTGCAGGGACCTGCCCGCAGGTACTGGAGCTGTTAGGAACGCTCCTCAACGAGCGAGCGTAAAATAGATAAAGATGTTTATTTGCTCTCACCTGGCGTGTAAGACCTAGGACATCTAAAATGTTGTGTTCTGACCTGGGACACCAAGGGGCCTTTCTCAGTCTATTGGAGTATCAGCAACAAAACCCAGTCATGAACGCGGAGTCGTGGTTGAAAGGGCAGACTCAGCGAGGTGAAGCGACTGCTGGAGCCCACCCTGCTCCCTGGGTCAGAGCTGAGGTTCAGGCCCAGTGTGTCTCACCTGGGGTTGGTTCTCTCCGGTACAGGAGTCACCCAGTCCAGAAGGGAGGGTGGGGATGGGGGTGCTTCAGGGAAAACATTGGTTGTTGGGTGGGGCCGCAAGCCGGTGCTGGCCTTGGGGTGAGGAAGTGGCAGGGGACATTCCCAGATCGAGATGCAGGCCTGAGACTGGAGGAGGGAGGAACTGATGAGAGGCCCTGGTCAGGCGGCCCTCTGTGGCCTGTGGGGGGGGAGGGGGGGCAGGTAGGAGAAGGGGAGTGGTGTCCACTCAGGACCACAGGAAGTTACAGATTTTGGTTAGAAGTTGGAAAGTACCTGCAATTCCTATTTTCACTGAAAACCAGGAGTGGACTGTCCCGCCAAAAGCGGGACGTCTGGTCACCTTAAGTTAAGGTTTACCTTTTTAAAATAGAGACAAATGCAGAATTTGCAAAGGAAGCAGAGTGGGGCCGGAAGTCACTGAATAAATGGGATGTTCCCTATAAAAAGGTCTTAAAATTCATTTGAAGTCAGAGCTGAAAGGTACTTATAATGGGGGGGGCGGGGCTATCAGAGGAACTACCAGGATACAAGAGGAAGAGGTTAGATGCTGGATAAAGCAAACAAAAAAATAAAAAAGAAAGAAAATAAAAACTCCAACACAACCGGAAAGTCCATCACCACCAGCACCACCAGTAGCCAAAATGATCTTTTAAACCTCGAATGACTTCCCGCCTCCTTCAGAGTCAAAGCCATATTTTCTCACTGGCCTGAGAGGCCCCCTGTGGCTCTTCATCGCCTCTCTGACCTCACCTCCCATTGTCCCCCTCCCACCTCCCCCTGCCAACACAGAGACCCCTCTTGCCCCAGGACACTTGCACTTGCTCTCTCCCTGCCTGGAAGCTCTCTCCAGACATTCTCCTGGCTTCCTCCTTCATGTCCTTCAGGCTGTTCTCAAAGGTCACCTTCTCAACAAGACGCCTGATGGCACTACTTACATTTACCACGCTCCTCCTTCCTCCCCTGCTCCTGGGAGTCCCTACCTGCTTCTTTATCTAAAATCCCCTCCAGGACTTCATACTATATCTTTGTTTCTCGTGTATGTCTCTCTCCACATGCATGTGAGCTCCATGAGGACGGGGGGTTCTGGAACGGTGCCTGGCATGGAGGAGGCACGGAGGACTTGTTCTTGAACCTGGGAAACATGGGTGAGAGTTCCTGCCTCAGGGCTGGGGCCGAGGCAGCGTGACCCACGGTGGCACACTCCACTGCTTGGACAGTTTCTGGGACCAATACTTGGGGGTTGGGACCCTTCACCTCAACCCAGTCCTGCCCCCGAGCAAATCGCCTGTGACTCACTGCTAACGGGGTGAGAACACCTGCTTCTTTAAGTCACTAATGAAAATATCCTGGTTCCTATAAACAAACAGCTCACAATTGATTCAGAGAGAAGGAAGTATATGTGGAAAGATGGAGGCGGAGTGTCAAGGTGTTGAAGTTGAGTTGCTCAGAGTAATTGATTCATGATGATCCATGTCAGAGAAACTAGATCCAATCAGGGACTGTCTATACAATGTCCCGCTAGTTGTCATTGGGTGCCATGTAGGATAATGTGTTTTGGGGCCATTTATTTATCCTTATCGAGTCAGATTTATTGATCCGGAGGGTGCCCGACCAAGGAAAATGTAGGGATAGAGACCAGCCTGGAGCCCAGAGGGCTGGGAGCTGCTTAGTGGAAGGCGTATATTCTTGGACCCCTTACTCCTCAGGTAGAATCTGTCACCCGGTCCATCAGTTTTGCCTCCAAAGCTTCTCTTGGCTCCGTCCACTTCTCCCCATCTCTGCCGCACCACCACTCTCACTGGCGACTACAGTGGCTGCCCACTTGGCTTCTGTTTCCTCTGTTATTCCCCTCCTTCACCACCCTCACCCAAGATGATACAGGGTGATGCTGGCAGTGCCTCGCTCAACGTAATTCAATGGCTCCCATTGCCCTGAGGGTCAAGACCCAAATCCTTAACACGGCCTAAGAGATCCCTCACCATCTGGCCTCCGCCCATTTCTCAGCCTCATCTTTCATCACTTTCTCCAGCCCAATGCAAAGACCCGTTTCCTAAGCCTGCCATATAGCCAAGCCCTCATTTCCACTCCAGGACTTTGACCTTGATGCTTGGGAGCTTTGTCCCGAGAGGGTCTGGCTTAAAATCTATTCACATACGTCTGTGTGAATCTTTATAGTCTTGTTTTAAAAACCCAAAGCCGTCCCATGCTGTGGTGTGTATTTTGCTACTTGATTTTTTTTCACCCAACAGTGTGCCTCTGAGACTGACCCTGGCTGATAAGCGTTTGGAGCCAGTTAACTTCCCTTAGCTTCTGTGAAGCACTTCATCAGTCCTTGTCTCTTTCCAACTGATTCCTGGGCTGATGAACATTTAGTTGTGTCCACCTCTTTGCTCTACTTGCAAACAGTGCTCCAGCGAGTGGACTGTATGGGCCTTCCTCATGCCCACATGGAGAGATTCCCGAGACCAGCGGTTATCAGCTGGGCTGCAGATAGAATCATCTGGAAGCTTTCATAACCACATCAATACCCCACACCCGAAGAGTCTATTTTTTTAAAAAAATTTTTTTATTGATTTTTTACAGAAAGGAAAGGAGAAGGATAGAGAGTTGGAAACATTGATCGGCTGCCTCCTGCACACTCCCCAATGGGGATGTGCCTGCAACCAAGGTACATGCCCTTGACCAGAATCGAACCTTGACCTTCAATCCACAGGCTGATGCTCTATCCACTGAGCCAAACCGGTTCGGGCCCAAAGAGTCTATTTTTTAATTTTGTTTTGTTAATCCTCACCTGAGGGCATTTTCACCCATTGATTTTTTAGACAGTGAAAGGCAGGGGGAGAGAAATAGAGAGAGAAACTTTGATGTGAGAGAGACACATCGATTGGTTGCCTCCTGCACGTCCCCTGACCAGGGCCAGGGATTGAGACTGCAAGCAAGGTATGTGCCCTTGACTGGAATGGAATCTTTGACCCTTTAGTCCTAAGGCCAATGCTCTAACCACTGAGCCAAACTGGGTAGGGCCAAAGAGTCTTAATTGATTGGTCTGGAGGTAAGCACAGCAGTTTTAGAAGCTTCCCAGGTGGTTTGAATGTGCATCCAGGGTGGAGACCCACTATCCCCGGTGCATACATGTGTGCATGTGTGTATGCGTGTGTGTCTAGGTGATGGAATCAGTCTGCCAAATACGATGCACAACCCCACTGTTACGAGACACAGCCCAATTGCCTTGCAGGTAGCGGGACATCCCCGCCAGGCGGGTGTGAGTGAGTAATGACTGTGATGGACCAGTGAGCAGGAGTCACTGCAGTTTGAACCAGAGCCCAGGAGCTCTGGGGCTGTGGCCGGTTTGAAACACTTTTGCCACTAGGTGGCAGTGTGGTCCTGCTGCAAAGGCACTGGCTGGGAAGTGGAAAGCTTGGCTTCTACTTGAAAACCAGACCCTGACTCCCCATGTGCCTGCCAGGTCAGGCCCCAGTGCTGGGCCTCAGCGTCCAGCCCTTGTGGGGAGAACAGCTGCCATATTGTGCAGGGTTCCTTCTAACCCTCACCTCCAGGTGAAGTCACAAGCTGTTTCCAGCCAGTAGTCAGAGAGCCTGGTGCTTAATCTTTTTTATTAAAAAATAAAAAAATCCTCACTCAAGGATATGTTTAGAGAGAAGAAAGGAGAGAGACAC
>PVJC01029101.1:0-22106 GCA_004026665.1 Murina feae | reverse complement strand
TGTATAATAAAAGCCTAATATGTTAAGTGTCCAGTCAACTGGTTGGCCATTCAACCAATCAAAGCATAATATGTTAATGATATGCTAAGGCCATTCAACTGCTTGCTATGATGTGCACTGACTACCAGGAGGCAGACGCTCCAACTGGTAGGTTAGTTTGCTGCTGGGGTCCAGCTGATCTGGACTGAATGAAATGGGCCAGACATTCCCTGGAGCCCTCCCATGGCCTCTCCCTGGCTGGTCAACCTCCTGTGTCCCTCCCTGGCCCTGATTGTGCACTGGTGAGGTCCCTCAGTCTGGCCTGCACCTTCTTGCAATTCGGGACCCCTTGGAGGGTGTTGGAGAGCAGTTTCATCCAGATCTGGAGGTCAGGCTAAAGAACCCCACTGGTGCACAAATTTGTGCACCAGGCCTCTAATCTATAATAATGAAAGCATAATATGCTAATTAGACTGGATGGCCAAAGGACCTTCTGGACGTCCTTCCAGACAACCTTCCAGATGAAGCTGGGACTACAAGGGCTGAGGCAAGCTGCCACGGCTGTGAGGGAGGGAAATTCGTGCACTGGGGGAAATCTCTTAGTCCAGCCTTCCCCCTCTCACAGACTGGGAGCCCTCAGGGATGTCTTATTGATGGCTTAAGCCCACTCCTTGTGGGGTGGGGAGTAGGCTTAAGCTACAGTCTGGCCTCCCTCTGCAGGAGATGACCGGGCTGATCAGGGGAAGGCACCAGCCCCATCATCCTGCTGCTGCTGCCACTGCTACAGCTGTCAAGGTGTTTTCATCAACACAGAATCCAGTCCCTTCACCACGAAAAAAATGACAACTTTCTTTAGGCATTTTCAAGATGTGTCTTTCATAAGATATGACGTTTCTTCCTTTCTTTTATTTTCCTCACCTGTGGATATGTTTCCATTGATTTTTAGAGAGTTGGAAGAGAGAGGAAAATACAGAGAGAAACATCAGTGTGAGAGGGACACTTCAATTGGTTGCTTCCTGCATGAGCCCTGACCTGGGCCCTGGCCAAGGAGGACTCTGCAACCTAGGTACATGCCCTTGATCAGAATTGAACCTGGACCCTGTGGTCAGCAGGTCGAGGCTCTATCTACTGAGCCAAACTGGCTAGGGCAGGATATGACATTTCTTAGCCCCTCCAGCAGTGAACCTCAGTTTTTTCCTCCAGGAGTATGGTGGGAAAACCCTAGATCACCTTCTTGGATTCTTATTACCCAAGTTACCAAGAACACTGCAAGTGGCAGCATACAGGTAGTTTAGCCAATGAGCAGTCACAAAAGGTGTTTCCTCTGCAGCTCATGTGCAGAGGACCCCCTGCATTTTGTCCGCTAGGCTGGGGGTGCGCCCTGAGCCACATGGCAGCCACTGGGAGCATGCCCTCAGCCAAGCATCCCCGCGTTGTGTTTGCAGCCCTTCTTCTCTCCACAGCCAAGGTGTGGAACACTGGCCACTATGGGCGTGGCCATATTTGTGTTGGAGTGATGGTTAATTTGCATATTACCCTTTTATTAGATTATATGTGTGTGTGTGTGTGTGTGTAATTTTATAATATTGTCATCTATGTCTATTACAATGTTCCTTTTTGTTAAGATGAGGACATCAAGAGGAGGAAGATTGGTGGGAAGACACTTTCACTTTCCTGCAGTATATTTTACAACCTTTTCTTGCTTCTCAGACTTCTAATACTCTCTTTCCCATTCTCATTTAGCTGATGAACTCCTTTATTTTTCTTGGAAATTTTCACAGAAGCTATGACAGGGTGAGAAGTAAACACCCTTATGCTCAGACCAGCACATGTGATCATCTACCTTGGCTGTTCCTTACACTCTGTTTTCCTTTTCTGTGATGAATGAACTGGCCCCTGACTCTCATCCCTCTGGCTCACACAAGTGTGTACTTTCTCCTACATCATTAATTAACTACTCTCTGAGTCACTAAGGTCCCTATTGAGATGATCAAGAGCAAAGAAGTGTCATTAGAGACCAAAGCTAAGATCATCCTTCCCCTCATATTCCCAATTATGATGTACAGAAGCAAAAGTTGGACAGTTAAGAAGGTTAATAGAAAAAAATTGATTCATTTGAAATATAATATTGGAAGAGAGCTTTAAGAATATCTTGGATCATCAGAAAGACAAACAAGTAGGTAGGTCTTAGAGCAAATTAAACCTGAAACATCACTGGAGGCAAAAATGACAAAATGGAATCTGTCTTACCTAGTGCACATCAAGAGAATACAGGATTCTTTGGAAAAGATAATAATGTTGGGAGAAATAAAAGGCAGCAGGAAAAGAGTAAGGTCAAGTATGAGATGACCCCATAAAAGAAGCCATATGCAGGAGCTACAGGAACTGAGTAGGGCTGTTCAGGACAGGACATGGTGGAAATTCCTTTTTCATAGGGTTGGAGCGGATTCCTTTCAGTGGCTCAATGCAATGCAAATACAACATGTTTGTGTGCTAATGGAACTGACTCAATGCTATTAGCACACAAACATGCTATATTTACACTGCATAGAGTAGATTCTAAAAGAATGTTTTAAATATTGCTTATTCTTAAAGTGATCCTTTCTTTGATGTACTAGAGAAATAAAATGCAAAGTTTGTAGGGAGAAGAACCTTATCAATAAAGAGAGTGAGGTGATCTGCCAGTGTAAGTGGTTAGAGCTTCAGACTGCGCACATAGTGTTGAGTGTTCAAATCCCAGTCAAGAGCATGTACTTGGGCTGCAGATTTGATCCCCCATACCAGTCAGGAGGCAACCTAAATCAATGTGTATCCCTCACATGGATACATCGATGTTCCTTTCTCTCTCTCTCTCTCTCTCTCTCTCTCTCTCTCTCTCTCTCTCTTTGTCTCTCTCTCTCTCTCTCTCTCTCTTTCCCTTCCTCCCTCTTCCCACCTCCCTTCCACTCTCTCTAAAAGTCAATGGGAAAAATATCCTTGGATGAGGATTAACAAAACAAACAAACAAAAAAGACGGTGAAGAAAAGACGTGTGAGGCAGGGGATGGAGCCAAGAACTCTAGTGCTTCAGAGTGCAATGCTCCTAATGGACAGAGTCAAGACATCAGATTCTCCAATGATCAGTAGAGCAGCCTTTGGCAAAGGAGCCATACTCTTCCTGGCTCTGTTTGCTCATCAGCAAGATAAGGTATAAATGATTAAGACATTGAATATTATGGTTAAAAAAATATTATACTTAACTTCTTTGTTTATAGGATAACTAAAGGCCCAGAACACAAAATCGTGCACTTGGTGGGGTGGGGGTGGGGGGGTCCCTCAGTCTGGCCTGCACCCTTTTGCAGTCTGGGAACCCTCAGGGGATGTATGACTGCCAACCTGGTAGGATTGGGTCTAAGCCAGAAATCAGACATCCCTCTTGCCGTTCAGGATTCCTTGGAGGATGTAGCAGTGCACCAAGTGGCAGGAATCCAGGGAAGAGCCCAAATTGTGGCTGGGAGCCGTACAACTCACACTTATCCTGGTTCACTATGCCTGCTCCTGTGGAGTCAGGAGAGCCTCCCACTGTAGCAGCTGCACTCCCCAGCCATGAGCCTGGCTTCTGACTGAGTGGCACTCCCTCTGTGAGAGCACACTGAACACCAGGGAACAGTTCCTGCATTGAGTGTCTGCCCTCTGGTGGTCAGTGCATATCATAGCGACCAGTCATTTTGGTTGTTCTGCTGTAATGGTCTCTTAGGCTTTTTTATATAGACCAGAGGCCTGGTGCACAAAATTCATGCAAGGGGGGTGTCCCTCAGCCCAGCCTGTACCCTCTCCAATCTGAGATCCCTCTCACAACCCAGGACTGCTGGCTCCCAACTACTCTCCTGCCAGCCTGCTTGATTGCCCCTAACCACTCCCCTGCCAGCCTGAATGATGCCTTACTGCTCCACTGCTGGCCTGGTTGCCCCCAACCGCCCTCCCCTGCAGGCCTGTTTGCCCCCTACTGCCCTCCCCTGCCAGCCTGATCACCCCCAACTGCCCTCCCCTGCTGGCCTGATCACCCCCAACTGCCCTCCTCTGCAGGCCTGGGTCCTCCTCAATTGCCCTCCCCTGCCAGCCTGGTCCCTCCCAACTGCCCTCCCTTGCTGGCTTGATCACCCACAACTGTCCTCCCCTGCAGGCCATCTTGTGGTGACCATTTTGTGGCCATATGGGGGTGGCCATCTTTGCCAATATGGGGGGTGGCCATCTTGTGTGTTGGAGTGGTCAATTTGCTTATCACTCTTTTATTAGATAAGATTAGAACTATGTCTTCATTTTCCATTACAGTTGTAGCCTCCTCGCCACCTCTTGTCACCCTCTCTTTCTCCCCATCTTTTGCAAATGTTCTGTTACCTTCCATGGCATCAAGATTACCTCAGGCACCAGACTCCTAGTTGTTGACTCATTTTAAGCCTTTCCTTCTCTTTTGCTAAAATCCCCAATCCATTAGTGCAGGCAGAATTTCTTTCTGTGAAACATCATTCCACTTGTCACGACCCGACCCTCCTCACCTAACACCTGAATCTCTGGTTATCTCCTCCTTGGAATCATCTCCAATCTTCTCCCTTGAATGCATCCAAATGCAACAAGTGTGGTCTTTGGATAGGAAGAGTTTTCATTACCTCAGTCCTTGCTTAATAACTCAGGTAATGTCCAGTCTTTCAACCTGACTAATGGCTATCTCCCCCTTTTCATGCTAATTTTTTTGCTCAGCATTCATCATTCTAGATATTTTGCCATTTCCAATGAGATTCCCTTGCTCTCACCTTTGTGCCTTTCTGCATACTATTTCTCATCTTCTTTTTTTTTTTTAATTTAGAAATTTTTTTTAGAAAGCTATAGATCGTTTACACTTACCTTTGACCATAGATGAGCAGAACATTTAATCTATAGGCATATTCTTCTATGCCATGTTTCCATGGAGATGGCTTCATCTTTGGCTTTTCATTTTTGAAACGTATTTATACATTATTTATATTTTAATCTGTTGGGTAGAAGGGGCTCTGTTCTCTTTTTGCTTTTGATTCTTCCCCTCCTCCGGGGATCCATAATCAGGTCCTGCACACATAGTGAGAGCTCAGTAAATATCATTGATTTGTTGAAGTCCCATGTACCCTTTCCAAGTTATTGGAGATCTATAACCAGAACCTTCCTGATCAAAAGAACTATAAAGCAGTGACAGTTCAGAACCATGCCTGACTAGCATAGACCTTGGCTCCTATTCTTGTACAGACTTGCTGTTGCAGAAAGACCAAGAAACTAAGCGACACTTTGAAGAAGTGGAGAAATCGCAGTTTTAATAACACGCGCAGACTCAGGGATTGTTCCAAATCCAAATCAGAGTGGGGGTAGCACATGAGAACCTTTCTTTATAACTGCCCCTTGGGTTCATTGATTTGCAAATATACTCCCTGTCCCTGAGGCCCTGAAGGGAGTATTCTGTTCATCTACCCTTCCCCCAAAGCCCCCTGCCCTCCCACAGGTTTGTTCAGTTTTATGGCCTGACATTCCTTGCAAGACCAGCTTCTTCCTCATTGTCATAGGCTTTGTATAGGTTAGTTAACCTCTCTGCACCTTATTTCATCTATTTAGACGTAAATGATTATGATGATGCATCTACCTTATAGAATTATTGTTGTTTGGAGAATAAAATGTAGATACAGGTATAAACATATACTATCAATAAAAATAAGTTTCCTTTTCTCTCCCCATTTCTAGATGATTATAATTCAAAATCCTACAAGAACTGACCAGGGTCAGGACAGAAAACAAAGCTAAAAAATGCAGTGGACATTTCAATAGTATCGAGATTTGGTCTCACCGCTGCTAGATATAAGAGGTGAAGACGCGAGGTTTATGTATATTTGAAAGTTCAAACAAAAATAATAAAACACTCGGGACTTGGAGAAGACAGAGTCTCAGCACAGACTTACCCAGGAAATACCAGTTCATTTGCACAGTAACTCCTCATCCTCAACTTTAAAATCTTGGGAACAGCTGTGCATGTTCTCTTTCTTTCCAAAACTCAGTCCAACTCCCTCTTGACCCATTGTGCAGTTTGGCAGTTGGCTGCACATTCTGCTCCTACCCTTTTTGCGGAGAGAGAACCTGCCTCTGGAGACATCAGGCTCCTCCCACTCCAGGGCCACAGCTAAAAATGCCCACAGGGACATCACCAGCCACTCTGCCCATCTACTATTCATCAGTTTTCCCTTTTTGGCATCTTCCTCACTCTCTGAGACTCTTCATCTCTAATTGGAAGCAGTTACGAAGAACTATTTTTTCTTTCTGTTCCTATACACTTAATTAGTAAGTGTAGTGTTTTTGGCTTTGCATTTAAACTTGTCTATGCTTTTCTATATTTTAGAAAGTAGAATGAGTGTTTTCACTTCAGAGGTAAAATCTGAGAAATGGCTACTTTTAAAAATGGGAATGTTCTGAGAAATGAAATTTTCTTTTCAGATTTTATGCCAGAATCTTTTTTTTATTATTCTTATAATTTCCTCACTGATCATGGGATGATGAAAAACCACTCATTCAGGCCCCTATGTGATTGTTATGGATATTTCTATTCAGTTATAAACATTAATGGAACAAGACAATGATTGACTTCTACTATCTTGAACCAGGCAACTAAAAAAGTGCAAGTCTTGCCCTGAACGGTTTGGCTCAGTGGATAGAGTGTCGGCCTGTGGACTGAAGGATCCCAGATTTGATTCTGGTCAAGGGCATGTACCTTGGTTGCGGGCATATCCCCAGTAGGGGGCATGCAGGAGGCAGCTGATCAGTGTTTCTCTCTCATCATTGATATTTCTAACTATCCCTCTCCCTTCCTCTCTGATCTATATCTATATCTATATCTATATCTATATCTATATCTATATCTATATCTATATCTATATCTATATCTATATCTATATCATCTATATCTATATATAGATAGATATAGATATATAGATATATAGATATAGATATACTGGGGATCAAGCTCACAACTGGAGCATGTGCCCTTGGCTGGAATTGAACCCAGGACCTTCCAGTCCCCAGTCCAATGCTCTATCCACTGAGCCAAACCAGCTAGGGCAATAAAATATATATATATTTTTTAAAGTTCGAGTCTTAATTTTTAAGAGTTAATTTGCAAATCAATATAATAATCAAAGGCTTCTTCCAAAGGATCATAATGAAAATGGTATCATTCACTGGAAAATGTGTTTGCCCACTGAGAAATTGATCCTCTCAAAATTTCTCATTGAAACTCGGACCATATAAGGTAAAATTAAAACCTCTTACCTGTTATTAAAACAAAACAAAACACCTTCATGCAATAGAGTTAGCTTCTTTCTCAAAGTGCATTATGGCAGACACAGTTGCTAGCTAATCTAATACTGTTAATTCCCAACCTCCCTTTGGTTGCCGTGTGTCACAGACTGTCATGTGTACATTGTTTGCCAAAGTCAGTGAAAGAACTTCTGAAACAGCTTCTTTTTCCCCTTAGGAAACTGGAACAAATACTCTAGTGCCTTCTACTTCCCCTCTTCCTTCATTTTCTTGCCCTTAACAATGACAAGATGGTAAAGCTAGAGCAGCCATTCCGTGACCATAAGGAGAAGGACATTAGAACTGCGGAGACACTGGTCCTGACAAAACAGAATTTCAAGACTTATAGGAGAAAAATTAACCCCTCTTTATTTAATTAATTTGGGTTCTCTATTATTGTTGTCGAATGGTAACCTGACATGCTCATTTTCTACCTTTCTCCTTCCCACAAAAATGTGTGCTCCAACAATGCTAAAGTACTTATATTTTGCCAAATACACTGTGGTTTTTCATGGCCTCATGCATTTGTACATCCTGTGCTGTTCCATCTTATCCACTATTTCCCTCTCCCCTAGCTGTGTCTAGTATCATCGGTGAAACCAACTTCCATATCACTTCTTCCAGGAAGTCTTCCTTGAGACATTTCAACTCAAAAGCAATCCCACCCCCTCCTCTGGACTTTCTCCTTATTTTGAAGATATTTTCCTTGTTGAGTCCAGTATTCCACTCTTGTGATCGCCTTCACAGCCATTCAAAGAATCCACTCAGAAACATGATCACCTGTAAACTCTGGAAGCAGGCTAGAGTGCAAGTCTTCCCCTGGTGTAGCAAGATGGTGTAGCTAGACTGTGATGATTGAGTGGCGTAAAAATGCTGTGATATGATGAAGAAGAAGATGAGCAGGAGGAGGGGGAGAGAAAGAGGGTTTGAGTATTTCACATTCAAATAGAACTGCAGGTCATCTATTAACAGCTCAGGTAGTCACAAATAGGCCCGTACTGTTGAAGTGCATATTGTAGAAATTCAACTATTCTATCAGCTTTTATAATTTTCCTTTTCTTTGCATTAGGGCAGGAATTGTATTTGAAACTTAGATATTATCTCTACTTGAGCAGTCTTAAATACCACCCACAAATTGTTTAGGCAGCATATCAAGAGAGTGGACCCTTTTGTATGGAAAATATCAAAACACAGAACACATACCTCATAAAATTTCTATAGAACATAATTGTGCAACTGTCATGAACTTTTTTAAAGTTAGATATTATTAATTGTTAAAATTATTGTTGTTGAAATAGTCCCAAAAGATTGCATATGATTAGGACCAAAAGAACTAACATTTTAGCAAATATATGGGCTGCTTATGGAATGAACTGCTATTCCACAGCCAACTTTTTGTTGTAAACCATGGTATGCAATAAAAAACAAGCTCCCCCCCCCCAAATGGACAGCCCTTTACTATCTTTTTGGATTAAATTATAGCATTTTTCAAATGATTTTTGGTATGTGTGCTACTTTATCTTCATTATGAAAAAAAACTTTGGATATGGGCTTTGGAGAAAATTACGGCTTCATCAGAACAAAAATAAATTACATATGCCTCATTAAAAACTGTCAGTTCAATTCAGATAACATTTATTTATTATTAGTTGTTTTAAAGGTTTATAGTTATTTTCCAGATTATTTCATTGCACTTTACTTACCCTCCTTTAAAAATTTTTTCTATGGTAAACTGTCTAGTTTAATTTTTCTTTCCATTACTTTCCTACTGAAAGTTAAATAAAAATATGCTGTAATTTTCCTTTTGCCTTCTAGATTATTATCACATGCTGGGCAATATTATTCTCAGGATTGCCAGTGGGATCTATGCCACTTACTTGCATGTACTGTGTTGATATATGAATGTTGAGAGAAATAAATTTATTTTATCAGGATGTTTTTATTATGTGACACTGTGTCTTATGCCCAAGCAAATCAGACAAAGGTCAAACAAGACACTGTGCCATCCAACTATTCTAATAGTTTGAACAACTTCTTAAAGTTTTTCACTAAAACCAGTACTTTTGAGCTTATCTCACATAATTTAGCTGTAGATATTAGTTTATTGAATATATAAATTTTCCCATTTGCTTCAATAGATTACAGAGATATAGAAGCCATTTATTGGTCAAAAGCTGTTAAAAGTAAGGTATATTTCCCAAGTTAACATTGTGGCATAAGGAAAGAAGCACAGGATTTACAAAGAGGCTGATGTTAATTGGGATATTGGATCTGCAACTTACCAGCTATGCAATCCACCATTTTCTCATCTACTATATGGAGGTAATAATAAATATCATGGAAGATTGTTTCAAGGATTAAATTAGGTAATATATTAATGAAAAACTGAGAGTCTGTAGTAGTTCTGTATATTGTTAAGACTAATGGGAATGACAAAAGCCATTACATAAAAAAATTTGGAATTGATTTTTTTACTTTTAATCCAGAATTATATTGTTTTAGGTCTAATGTGCTTTTCACATTAATCTATTTTGACAGCAAAAAATGATTATAATACTGATGAAGTTGTGCTGGTAAAGATGGTGTACTATGAGGATGATGTGGGGAGAAGATGCTGTGGTGTGAACATTTGTTTGTTTTGATGATGGTTTGGTGTGATGACAATGTCATGCAATAATGGAGTTACATGTGTTAGGAACCCTGACTGAAACAAATTTTAGTGCACAGAGTAGTTTTGGAGGACCAGGATCTTAATAATGAGTTTTCTGAATTGGTTGTGGATTTTCTGGAATTGTTCTCTAGTGTGAGTAGATTGAAAGGTACTAATGATTCTATTTCCAGTGGTAAAGAGGGCACTGGTAGCCTATGTCATGGTATGGCAATTGAGATACAAAAAACATTGTCAATGGATGCTCCTAATCAAATACCTATAGAAGGTGAGGCTCTGGGTGACCATGCATTTAATATTTTGGAACATTCTAGTTAAGCTAAGGAGTGTAATTGGGGCTGGCTAGTTGCTCCTTTAAGTACACTGGCAAAAGAGGAGGAACAAAAAGTTGAAGATGGAGTTTCAATTCCCAACAGCCAGCTCTATGTAACTACCTGAAGCCTTTACATCTGCCCTGAAATAAACCCCTATCTCCTGCTGTTGTAGAGCCAACATTTCTGAAAATCAAACCCAGAGTGCCATCTTGTGTGTAGCTGAATTACAACACCAATCAAATTCCCAAATTTTCAGAATGTCTTCAGGTGTCTTTCATGATGTTAAAATGAGGGTATTGACTGGAAAGAAGTGGGATCCTGTACATTGGAATAAAATCACTGGACAGATGAAGTTGGGACAATGAACCCCTAAATTCTTCCAATATTTACTTATCAGTAGAAGCAGTCCTTCTACACCTGAATAACGAAGTCAGCCCTGCTTTACCTGCAGAATCTGTGATGGCCTCACTGAGGAGTTGCCTTGAAAGATAATGCTGATTGTCATGACCACACCTCTTATCCCCACTAGCTTTTACACACATAATCAACCTCAAGATACATCATACCTGACAGGTGTGGTACAAAGTGTGACCCATGACAAGGTATCCTATACTCCAAAAGAATTGCATGATTTTTCCAAATTAAACAAACAGAAATCCAAGCGATATGTGTGGGAATGGGTTTTAGGATGTAAGATAATGCTGGCAGGAACATAAAATTGGATCAGGCCAAGGTTATTGACATGGGTCCACCAAGCAGAGATCCTGGATTTATTAGTTTTCATGAGAAATATATCTGACACAAATTTAGGGGCCTTCCACCTCAGTGAGATGTCTAGGGCACCCACAGTGTGTGGGATAGGTTGAGACATCCCTTCTAGAGAAAAAATAAGTTGAATCTCTGCTCCTCCTCCAAAAAAGAGGTACAATCCTGAGTGGTCCTCTTTGGATTTTAGAGGAAATATATCCTTCATTTGGGTTTGCTTTTCTGGCCCATTTACTGGGTGACTCAACAACTGTAGTTTTGAGTGGAGCCCAGAAAAAGAGAAATTCTCAATGAGTTCAGATTGTCATGCAAGCTGTTCTGCCCCTTGGGCCATATGATCCAGCACTTCCAATGGGGCTTAAAGTGTCAGTAGCAGCAGAGAGAGATATTTTGGGGAGAGATAACATGAATCACGTGTTAGGATTTTGGAGCAAAGCCTTGCCATACTCTACAAATAACTACTCTCCTTTAGCTTGCTGCTGAACCCTAGTAAAGCCTGAACACTTGACCATAAGTCACCTGAGCTGCCCGACATGAAATGAGTGTTACCTGACCCACCCATCCATAAAAGCTGGACCCGAACTGAAACACTCTATCACCTAATGGAAATGATATATACGTAACTGAGCCCAAGCAGGTCCTGAGGATACAAGTGCATTACATGAAGAAGTGTCCCCAGTGAGCATGGCTCCTGTTGCTGCTCTTGTTCTCACCCTGTATGAGCCCATCCAAAATGGAAGTTCCCTTTGACCCAGTTGCTGTGGAATCAAAACAGATAAGAAAACAATCTTATTTTTTTTCAATTTTCTCTTGTTTTTCTGATTTTAGTCGGAGGTGAAAAACTTAATCTTGGGGAGAATGTGGCTGTGGAGGACAAATATGCGTTTCAAGTTTAGAACATGCTTTCATCTATAAGTTATTCTTTGTTCCCACCAATTGTCATCAAAAAGTTGTCTTGCAAATGATTTTCAAGTATCACTAGGCCAATAGTAACTGAACTAAAATATCTAAATTTATAATCACAACTTACTTTTTTCCTTTAAATATTTTTATCCTTGGCTTTTCCATTTTTTACTTTCTCATTCCAATTCCCTTGGCTGATACTCACAAATATGTTCCTCTAGAAAATATTCAGGCAATTCTATAACATACAACACATGTCCTGGCCAGTTTGGCTCAGTGGATAGAGCATTGGCCTGTGACTGAAAGGTCCCAGGTTTGATTCTAGTCAAGGACACATGTGCAGGAGGCAGCCAATCAATGATTCTCTCTCATCATTGATGTTTCTATCTCTCTCTTCCTCTCTGAAATTAATAAAAAATATATTTAATATGTATATAATATACAACACATTATTCAGATTCATGAAGTCATTTGTTCACTTATTTATTCATCCCTCAAGTAGTTACCAAGTACATATTGTGCAAAGGATTATGCTACGTTATTCAGTGTGTCAGGGCCTCATAAGGACCAAATCTAATTCATAGCTTGTGGCAAAAATTAATAATATGAACAGAAAAATAAAAGCCTTTGTCCTAATCTACCTAATTAAGTGTTTTCATGCAGATCAACCTTTGATATTTCTTCTTCTCCAAATTCAAATTAATAGGCTAAGCAGATTTTCAAGTTGTCCTTGGGTTTCTCCCTACAGTAAACATACAGACACACACACACACACTCCACACACTCTTAACTCACTTTTTCTTATAAATTCATTTGCTTGAAATGAACTCAGACACTCAGTGACAGACCATTTTGAATGCATATATTTTGACGTTGGCTGTCAGTGATCAATCATTTGCATAAAAACCAGTGGTGCATTTTTATCCTTTAAAAAATATTGGAAGGAGGGGTAGCAGTCAAATTTCCAGAGAAGTCTAACTTTGCTACCAAAAATCGTATGCTACCAAAATCCAGTTGTGAATCCTTTTTTCTCTGGCAGAAAAGACTAGCTCAAAGCAAGGCTCTGAAAAGGGTCTCTGTCAGATGCTATTGACCATGAAGAAGCTACCCTGAAGCCTACAATAGTGCTATGCTCAGAGTAAAAACACAAATGCTATCCTAGAAATACTCTACCTTCCCCACCCCCTCCCCTGGGTGGGATCCTAGAGATGGTTATCCTGCAATATTTTGCATTCCATGCTATAGAGGGCTATGTTGCAGTCAAATTCCAGAGCATGACCACTGCCACAACGCAAATGTTTACGCCACCTCAAAATGTCATATCAACATGACCTTAGAGAGGAGGTATTTGTTTGTGTGCCTCCTCAGAGCAGGACCATCTTTGTGGCTGAGACATTATGAGTTTTTAGTAAATATAAAACCAGTAGAAGAGGAAAGGAGTAAATTGGATCCCAAACAAACAAAAAGAATAAAAAAGAAAAGGAAGAAAGAAAGAGAAGAAAAAGATGACAATAATCAGACTAACACACCTATTCAGTACTTAATGTGTATTAAGCAATAGCCTAGATTCTAGATACTTGTGAATTAATTCATTTAGTCTTTGTGTTATCTTACAAATAGGTACTGTCATTATACCTTCATTTTTAAATCATGAATCTGGACACAGAAAAGTAGCTTTCTAATTTTCAGTTAGAATATTTTCTTCATGAGATTTTAACTCAGAAAGTCTCGGTTCAGAACCTGCAGTTTCAAATGCCGCCGCACTCTACAGCCTCTCAATGAAAACCAATAACAACAAAATGAAGTGAAAAGGGTAAAGAATTAGAAGAATTTATTCAATAAACTTTTTATTCTATAAATATTTATTGAGCTGGAAAGACAATGTTTATTGAGCCTTTGGAGATGACATAGCTCTTCTTTTCAAAGACCTCACAATTGGCTGAGGGTAAAAGGAAAGAAACAGAACATGAATGAATGCAACAGAGTCTAGGAACTATAGGAGAATTTATGCCGTGCACAGCTTCAGGTGTATACATGAGAAGACACTCTCTCTGCCCAGGGAGGAAGTGATGGTGTTGATGTCTCTCCAGGAAATAATGCCTCGATTGGCTCAGTGAACCAACTCTGGCAGAGGTGAGAAGTGTTGGTTAGGAGAAGATGAGACCTAAGAAAGGCAAAGTTAGATCCTGTTGTGACGCAGCACATATGTTCTGATGAAGACTAAAAGAGCATTGGCAATTAAGTTAGAGAGAATGGGATAAACCGGGTTTACGTTTGGAGAAAGAATTGCTAAGAGCTGTTCAACAACTAGTTGCTGTCGGGGAGGCATGACATGAGAGTTGACTCCCAGTTTTCTTACTTGGGCAGCGATAGCTGCCTCTCATCTGCCATCAATAAATGCAGAGAAAACACAGGAAAAGGAACAACTCAGGGGACTTAGAGGAGAGGAGATAATATAAAAATAGCGAGTTCTTGAGTTTGAAATTGCCGCAAGACTTCTAGGTTAACATGTCTTGGGAGCCTCATGATCGGAGTATACAGATTGGACAAACCTGAATACATTGGCAGCAGTTCAGTTCCTCTGGGTGGAAGGATTGCTGATGGAATGCCATTAGTGGTAGAAGGGTAATGGAGGAAGAAACCCTGGAAGATACCAACAGTGGAATGAGGTACCTGAAAAAGAAAGAGCCTGGAAAGGAGTCAGAATTTGAAGAGAGAATCAACCACTCAAGTCAAAGGAAAAGCATTTCCAATGAAAAGAGATCAGTAATTATGTCATATCTCACAAAGTCACCCCGTATAATACATAATGAAAAGCACAGAACTGGACCGGTAGGAGATCATTGGGACCTAGTGCCTGGATGGAGGGCTCTTAAGGAGAAAGGGTGCCTTTATCCATCAGAGAGGAGAAGAAGACAGAAGAATAAAGAGAATAAAGATGAATTTGCCAGTGTTTTCTATGGAAGGCAGAACTTGAATGCTAATCTGTGAATTAGGAAGTGAGATTGGATTCTGAAATGACAATAAAATCTATGATAGAGGACAATAGTTGAAACATCCACTGATGGAACAGGAGCAATTACAAGGGTGCTGAATTACAAAGATGTTCCTGCTGAGGCTGAGAAAGACAATTTTCAGTAACAAATCTGCATTCTGACTGCCTCAGTAACCCCCCTCTCCACCCAGGAGGAATGCAGGAAGATGTGATTAGAGTAGGATATTGGATTTTAAGTATTCAAAAGTGAATATGAATGCTCAAATTAAGGAAAAGAATTAGTGAAAAATGTCTATTTCCTGATTATCATTTGTTATATTAAACATTTGATTACCTATGCTGTGTTCTTTGGAGGATAATTAACTAATGCTAATCATTTATTGAGCACCTACTATGTGCTCAGCAATCTGTGAGGCACCAAACATTCAAAGCAATATGTCCCCTACTTTCAAGTTGCTTATAATCTGATGGAGGAATCACATAAGAAAACTACATGGGCAAAACAGCTGGGTAGAGAGGCTCTGATAGAAGTCTTACCAGAGGAAATAGGTTTTTATGGTCTCACAAGAAAAGCATTTCAGGGGAACTAACAAAGGAGGATTTGAAAGGGCTGCCGCAATCCAGGAGCTTCCCTGTGGGTTCAGCAGCAGAAGCTCGTTGACATTGTCAATCTGCCCGCAGATACAGCACGCCCAATGTCTCATCCACAACCAGGTGGTTCAGCTACAACCGACTATGGAAGAAGCCCAGCTTCCAGGTCTGAAGACCCACACATATGCCCACCAGGTCCAGGAGGGTCAGGGCCCAGAACTGCAATGCCAACACCCCTGGCACCTGAGGTTCCACTGGTCCAGCTCAGTTCCTGCTCCCCACTGGCATCAAAATTCTTAGCTGTGTGATATTGGGCAAGCTACTTAACTTCCCTGTGCCCTTGGGATGATCACTATAGAAGAACTCCGGACATGTGAAGACAATGCAAAGAGTGAAATTCCTCAGCAGGTGCTATGAGCGTTGAGGTGATACTATTCCTTGTATTATCTGTCTGGTCCTGCTGAGCTGTGGCAGCTGGGAAGCATCTGAAGCAGCTGGGGAGAACTCCTCTGCCTGGAGACCAGGTGCAAGCGCGCCTATGTAACAGGTCAATGACACTTTCCAACCCGAAAATGGGAAAGGGGAGCCTTGAAGATATAGTGTGGATGTAATATATTTTAATTTCCAGGACATTTTTGTGGCTTCTAGAGGCAACAAGCTACACTGTATAAAACTAGGCCTGCCCTGCCCTTGTATTTATATGGGACTTTCCCAGGTTTTTCCCAAGTACTTCAGAGGAGGAAGATGGTCAAAAGTGGTTCCTGCCCTCAACTTTCCTTCCATCCTCTCAGCTGTGAGGCCCGGAGGAACCGGTGTTTGCTTTTGCGCACAAATGAGGTGATGTGAAACGCTGTGCAGTGTGGGAGGACGTGGAGAGCTGGACCTTAGAAGGAAACGTAAGTTGTGGGCTCCTGGGCTCTCATTTTAATGTTCTTTAAAATGATTACATTGTCACTTTGGACTGTGTTGGTTGGTGGAGCTTTTAAAATAACTAGGTTCGAAATGAAATAAGTTTTAAAATGAAATACCAGTGAATTATTCTTTACAGAGAAAAATTATAGATATACATAAAATCCTAAACTGTCTCAGTCACCTGTGACCTGGCCGTCCTGAATACTACTTATCATGATGTCCATTTTAAATATTTCAAAATAAATATTTTTAAAATTTTCTACATTGAATATGTCTTTCTATTGTAATCATAAAAAATAATGTTAAAAATAATACTATATTTCCTACCAAATTTTCCTCTCCATGTTTTATTAGCAAGTCTCTATTCCCTATAATAGATGTCAGAGGCAGACTCACTGATCTTAGCAAACATTGTCTCCTGAATGGCCCGAATCAGATCTGTCTTGTCCGGTCACCTGTGAGGTCTCTGTGACTCTAGTTTCCATAGAAGCTGACTCTTGGAACTTCTACAGGCCAAGATTTATGTGGCCATAAGTGAAACAGTTCTTCTGGAAGGAATAAGATCTAAAAGTTTAGAAATCCTCAGGCTATTCTCTAAACAAAGATGTGGGAAACTATTAATGTTTATATTGAAGATTCCCAGTGGTGGTTTTCTGTCTTTTTTTTTTTCTTTCTTTCTTTCTTTCTTTTTTTTTTCTTCTGTCGTTGTAGGCTATGAATGGTTATGTCCTCTGCAATCCCTATGGGTGACTCTAGCTTAGAATGTGGATGTGGAGAGGATGGAGAGGTAGCTTACCTAGTTTAGTCATAAAAATAAAAGCCAAATATTCACACACACACACACACACACACACACACACACACACACACACACGTCTTGTCAATACTGGTTATAAAATAGCAGTTGTGAAGAAGCAGAGGGAAGAAGAAAGAAAGTTTATCCTTAATCTAGGCAGACTTGTTCATTAGGCATGATGAGAACAATGCCCAGAGCCCACAATACTTTTATGAGAGCATGAAAATGTTTTTGTTTTTGTTAAGATCAGAAGAAAAAATGAAACTTTAAATGGAAGGAAACATTTTAATGTACTATCTTCATCTTGATACCAATGAAGCCATAAACTGTAATTATCAGTATTCGTTGTTGTTGTTTGGTGGAAGCTGCTCAGAAAGGCAAAGGGACAGGACTCGCAAGTGTCACAATGTGGCCCTCATGTCTGTGTCCATTCAGTGGGCTGCTGAGACACTTTGAAGACTATCTCAGCTAACACAGTCTCAGAAACAGGATGCTCATAAAACCAGCATCTTGGGTTTCTTGCCTAAAGAATTTAGTTTAACTTTTTTCAAAGAAAAGATATTCCATAGCATCCAAGTCATCTACCAAATGCATTACTTGATCCCAAAGTCAGAATGGACATGAAAAAAAATGGAATAGTTCAATGCAAACTCACTGTCACTATTGAGGAGAATGACTGGGAACTCCATGAACTTTTTGAAATTAACTTACAGTAGCATTTACTATGTAAACAAACAACGTGAATCTCTGTGGTGGGAAAAAACAACAACATTTATTAGCTCAGTTTTGTGGGTGAGAAATTTGGAGAGGACCTCAGTGAGGCAGGCCTGCTGCTGGTATCACCTGGGTGCATTGCATCATTGGGCACCTTGGCTGGGGCGGGAGGCTTCACTCACAGCTGGCTTCTAGCGGGGGCACTTGGATCCTCTCCAGTGTGGCCTCTCCTGGCGATTAGATTGAGCTTGCATGATGGAATCAAACTCTACTGTCACATTCACCAAGTCCAAAGGCCAAGGCAAATCACATGTTCAAGAACAGGTTCAAAGGATGAAAAATAAAATTTATTTCTTTTTAAAAAAATGCTTTATTGCTTAAAGTATTACATAAGTATCCTTTCCCCCATGGACCTCTCCCCAGCTGTTCCCATTCCCCAGCACATGCCCACACCCCCCTACTGTCTGTGTCCATGGGTTATGCTTACATGCATGCATGCAAATCCTTTGGTTGCTCTCTTACCACTCCCTCCCCTGCCTTCCCTCTGAGGTTGGATGATCTGTTCAATGTTTCTCTGTCTCCGGATCTATTTTTGTTCATCAGTTTATGTTGTTCATTATATTTCACAAATGAGTGAGATCATGTGATATTTATCTTTCTCTGACTGGCTTATTTCACTTAGCATAATGCTCTCCAGGTCCTTATATGCTGTTGGAAATGGTAGGAGTTCCTTCTTTTTTATAGCAGCGCAGTATTCCATTGTGTAGATGTACCACAGTTTTTTAATCCACTCATCTACTGATGAGCATTTAGGCTGATTCCAAATCTTAGCTATTGTAAACTGGGCTGTTATGAATATAGGGGTGCATATATTCTTTCTAATTGGTGTTTCTGGTTTCTTGGGATATATTCCTAGAAGTGAGATCACTGGATCAAGTGGGAGTTCTATTTTTAATTTTTTGAGGACCATCCATACTGTTTTCCACAATGGCTGCACCAGTCTGCATTCCCACCAGCAGTGCAGGCGGTTCCTTTTTCTCCGCATCCTCTCCAGCACTTTTTCATCGATTTGTTAGTGATAGCCATTCTGATAGGTGTGAGATGATACCTCATTGTTGTTTTGATTTGCATCTCTCAGATGATTAGTGACTTTGAGCATGTTTTCATATGTCTCTTGGCCTTTTGTATGTCCTCTTTCAAAAAGTGTCTATTTAGGTCCTTTGCCCATTTTTTGATGGATTATTTAACTTCCTTTTGTTAAGTTGTATGAGTTCCCTATAAATTTTGGAGATTAAACCCTTGTTGGATCTAACATTGGCAGATATGTTCTCTCTTGCAGTGGTCTTTCTTGTTGTTTTCTTGATGGTTTATTTTGCTGTACAGAATCTTTTTATTTTAATGTAGTCCCATGTGTTTATTTTCTCTTTAGTTTCCATTGTCCTAGGAACTGTATCAGTAAATATATTGCTACGACAAATGTCTGATATTTTGTTGCCTATATATTGTTCTAAGATTTTGATGGTTTTGTATCTTATGTTTAAGTCCTTTATGCATTTTGAGTTTATTTTTGTGTATGGTTTAAGTTGATGGTCTAGTTTCATTTTTTTGCATGTATCTGTCCAATTTTCCCAACACCACTTATTGAAGAGACTGTCTTGATGCCATTGTATATTCTTGCCTTCTTTGTCAAATATTAATTGAGCATCATGGCTTGGGTCGATTTCTGGGTTCTCTGTTCTGTTCCATTGGTCTATATGTCTGTTTTTGTGTCAGTACCAGGCAGTTTTGAGAATAGTGGCTTTGCAGTACAGCTTGATATCCGATATTGTGATTCCTCCAACTTTGTTCTTCTTTCTCAGGATTGCTGTGGTTATTTGGGTGTGTGTTTTTTATTCCAGATGAATTTGGGAGGAGTTTATTCTAGGTCTGTGAAATATACCGTTGTTATTTTAATGAGGAGAGCATTGAATCTATAGATTGCTTTGGGTAGTATGGACATGTTAATGATGTTGATTCTACCAAACCATAGACTTTACTTCTTGATGGGAATAGCTGCAGTCATTTTGCAAGGGGCATGCACATGAAAATGGAAAGAGTCGGCATCTTCTTTTGGCACCTCTTCCTTCAAAATCCTCATATTAGTACTAGTATTTCTGCCATTTCACCTCCTTTTGAAATTTTATGTTCAGATGATTGGTTTTACAGTTTATACTACAGCTTAGTTTGGTGACTGAAAAGGGACAAATGGAAATGCAATTGAAATAAGCCCAGTATTTTATTTAAAACAACATTTTATTATGTGTGTGTGTGTGTGTGTGTGTGTATGTGTTTGGTGTTTACAGCATAGTGTGGTTGAATAAGCATGATGATTCAAAGATGTAAATCACGTTGTTTATCCATATCTTCAGAAAAAAATCACTTCTACTGTTGTGTAAACAACCTGCTTTCCTATTTATAATGGCCTGGCCCTCTAGCAACTTCAGCATGAAATTATACCCAATTTGCCTACAGACGTCAGGTAGTCATAATAATCTGGCCACTCAGTGTGTGTGTGTGTGTGTGTGTGTGTGTGTGTATCAGAGCAGGCTGAATTCATAGCACAGCTTTGCTACATACTGTGAGACCATGAGAAAATTGCTTAATCACTCTGGGCACCACTTTCCTACTCTGTGAAACAGACAATAAACTTCACACTCCAGGTTGTTGGAGAAGGAAGCACAAGTGCATAGTGAGCCAAGCATCAGTAGAAATCTAACAATTGTTAGTGTTGAGATGATAATGAATAAAAGACAAAGTTTCCACCTTCATATTGTCAACTTGCATCTTACTATAAACATTTGTGTGAATTATATTTAAACAATATGTAACCTTACGACATCACCAAACATTCAATATGCCACCTAGAAGAAGGCCTTGAGCTTTGATATCACCTAATGTATGAGTTTATTAATAGAAAAATTAAATAGTGGTTATATATTAAATGTGAAAGCAATGTCAAAACACAAGTTAAAAGTATTTTTACCCAGAAAGGATAGTGGTTTTCCACTGATATTTACATTTTAATCAGATAGAAATTCTTCATTTATAGTTTGGATGGAAATATATGAAATGAATAATGTCTGTCCTACTCTAGAGTAAGCTATTAAGCCACTAAATTTGTGATGTAGATCAAAAGACATTCATATTTATATTAATCTTCAGACTCTTCCTTGGACTTTCTTTCTGAGGTGTTCCAATTAAAGGGAAAAAAAGGTAGTCTCTTACGTTCATTCATTCAACCCTATCTAAAACAAAAACCCTATCTTTGATTAGAATTTATAAGTTTGGGAAGTCAATGATACTTCTGAATTGATTAGCTTTTATGAATTTAATTTTATTCACTTTTTTTGTCATCAGATGCAATAATGCCAAAACATGGAATGAAGTGTGTTTGTGTAGGTGCATATATATATGTAACTCATAAAACATAATTAATATAAATCCCATATTAAGACCTAATTTGTGCATATATAGGGTGTCCCCCCCAAAATTTAATCACATACTTTGAGTAATTATAAAAGCTGTATTTATTAAAATACATTTCATTTTCAAAATTGAGCTTTTAGCTGTTAAAGTATGTATACATTTTGGGGAGACCCCTTGTATATTTAAACACACACATATACATTTGTTTAAAAATATGTGTGTGTGCACATATGCACTTATAATCACAAGTACCACAAAGAATCCAAAAGAATTTTTCATTCAGGTTGAAGGTAGAGAAAGCTTACTTTTCATTGAATCTCATTGTCTGCACTAAAAGTAGTCAACAACATAGAAAAGGTATTCAACAAATATTTGTGGAACAAACTTATGTATTAATTAATGTTTTGAAAAACAAGTAGCTAAAGGTTAAGAGCCTATGCTTCACTGTCTAACTTGTTCAGTTCTAAACCCTTTCCTTCAACATGGGCATTCTGCTTGATGATGCGTTCCCTTGAAAACAGCCCAAGATTTGCTGGCAGTGAATTACGTCTAGTGGTTCTCACTGGCCCTTCCTTTAGCACTCCAGTTCTACTGCACAGTGTATAGTAACTCAGGGAAGGGAAATGTTTAGACAAAATAAATGGTTTGGAAGTACTAGCTG